>BSBK01013161.1:0-20000 GCA_027943335.1 Chamaecyparis obtusa | reverse complement strand
ACCAAATTACATATTCTCAATGTATTATGCCAATATTCCCCTCCTTAATAAATTAATCTTGAATGATCATACTCACATTTCCCTAGGGACCCCCCTTAAGGCATACATAACAAAACATGTTGATTAAATTATATTTTGAGAACATTTTCTTCTAAAGTAATAAATCATGATCATGCAAGACTCTATCAAGTTGTCTCTTGACCCTCTAAAATGTGTAGCTTCCAGCTTTGTTCTTAAGCCCTCGCTCCCAAACTCTTGAATCACAAAGTGTTAAATTATTCAATAATGATCCCTAAGAGATGCGATAGATCTCTATCATTTTATAGTAATTGCGAAAGGGTATAATTCTCGATCATATACTCTGAAGCTCACTCGACAAAAATCCATATTGAGCACAATATAAAGTCCCAAACTTTTCTCCAAAATGAATCTTCAAAAGACACACATTCTACAAAATTGTCAGCATTAGAAAGCTAACCAAAATTGAACACCAAAAAATGCCAAAAAAACTATTGGAAACTGCAATTGAAGCAATTTTTGTATTGTCATTGATGTCAAACCTTAACTGGTAAGAATTTTGATATCTAAGAAAGTACTATATCTATTGAGTGATGAGAAGGATTAGGGCAAGGGTGATAATAATAGAACCTAGAGAAAGGTTGAGTTATTTAAAACTTCAATGAGTACTTGATTATGCGGCACAATGATAAGATAATGTATTATTTATTTAAGTGAGAAGCAAGACTGAAAAAGTAGGCTTAACTGAGAAAAAGTGAAGAAATCTAGTTTAAGTCGAGTGATGTTAGTGTCGACCGAGCTAGTGTATGATGAGTAAATTCAGTGTTGATCGAACACCAGTGTATTATCGAGGGAGACAACATTAGCCAAGGGAAACAATTTGAAGTGGTGACTAAGCTACTCAATGATAGTTGAGGAGTTGAACACAGTATTGACTGAGTGTCAGTAATTTACATTTGAGGAAGAATTCAGATTCCTGGCTGACATAGTTGAATTCTTCGATTATGTAAATTATGTGGACTTTATTAATTGATTGTATGGAGCATTTAATGCATAGTAAACCATTTTATTATGATTCCAATAAAGAGATTAAATATGTTTCTAGAAGGATGGAAGAAGAACATAATTTTGGAAGGATTCAATGAATTTGACCTAACCCTAAGATCTATGGAGGAGATTAAGTGGAAAAAGATGGATTTACATATTGTAGAGGTATAAAGAAAACCTAAGTGTGAGGTTAAACAGGATGCTGGAGTTATTGTTCTTATTGACTGAAAAAGTAGAAAGGCTGAAGGTAAAGGATTTAATCAAAGTTGTGATTGCTTGAAGGGATTTCTGAGAAAATCAGTGATGGAGATGGAAATGGAACTCAGTCAGTAAGATAGCATATATGTAAGAATTGGATCTGTTATTTGCAAAGTGAGTTGTATGTTTTTAGATCAAATATTACTATTACTTTCTAACCATTGTATCAGTCAAAATCCTTTAATCAAGGTTGACCTAACAGTCATTGTATAAATCCTTTAATCAAGGTTTCAATCTAATGGGATGTAGTTAAGTCCTCTAACAAGGCACACTCCTAATAGGGTGGTTGAAATTCTTTAACAAGGTCACACCTAGCAGTGTGTTTGTAAACCTTTGACAGGGTTGGCTTTTCATAGAGCCCACTTTAGAAGAGTGAACATATCAGCAACATGTTACAAAGTGGTTTTTCCCAAATTGGGTTTCCACTATAAATCATAGTGTCAATACTTGTGTGAATGTTTTGGTGTGAACATTTCTATGTTTTGCAAGTTAAATACTATTGGATAGTGGATTGCACTATTATATGTTTCTGACATAATTCTATAATGACCGAGTAGTGTTGATTACTAGATCTAAGCGGTCAAAGTCTTTAAAAGTTTAATTGATAAATTTGGACCTTAGAACAACTAATTTACCCCCCCCCCCTCTCTATTGTTCTAAATAATATTAAAAAATGGTATCAGAGTTGTTGGTGCTTACACAAAAAAAGATTAAAGGTACTTAACATAAATGATCAAGATGTATAAAAATGAGGTACCGAAGTTGAATAAGGAGAAATTCCCTGCATGGAAGAGTCTGATGAAACTGCATCTAGCTAGTATTGGTGATTCAACAAAATATTATGTTGAACATGACTATGTTACACCTGCTACACCTTTGATTTCTAAGGAGATGAGAGCTAAACAAGAACACAATCAAGCAATGTTGGAGATTGCATCTACCTTAAGCTATCTTGAATTTGAAGACATTTAAGATTGCACAAATGCAAAGAAAATGTGGGACACTCTTACAAACATCTATGGTGGTGACATAAATGTACTAAGGGAAAAATCTAAAATCTTGAAAGGTAAGTTTGATGAAATGAAAATGCAAGAAGGTGAGAATATTGCTCAATATTGTGGTAGGATAAAGGAGGTTGTAAATGCTATTAGAGGAGCTAATGGAACTATTGATGATGAGACTATTATTGGAAAGGTATTGACAACTTTGGATCCTATATTTACCATCAAAATGTCATAAATTCAAGAATCTAGATGTAACATTGGTAATGCTCTAACATTGGAAAGTCTTGTTGGTAAGCTTACTGCTTTTGAGCTTTCTAATTATGATAACTTCACTATTGCTAAAGTTGAATCTGCATTCAAGTCACAAATGGTTTTTCATAAGTCTAAAAAGGAAAAAGAAAGATGTGTCAGTGAGATTGAAAGTGAAAGTGACACTTCTGATGAGGAACTAGAGGATCTTGAAGCTCTTATGGCTAGAAGATTGAAAAGAGGAAAAGGAAAGTATAAAGGTAAACTTTCTATCATATGCTTCTCATGTAACAAAGTTGGCCATATAGCTGCAACATGTCCTAACAGGGATGACAAGGATGAAGAAAGATAAAGAAAGCATAAGGAAAAGAGAGAAAACAAAGATTATCGAAGATACAAGGACTATAAGGATAAAGGTAAGAAATCCTATTACATTGCTGAAGAAGAAACTGACACTAATAATGATGATTTTGAAATTGATGTAGTCTATGTTGCTATGAAGCATGAGTCTGACCAAGATGAGAAAAATACACTTGTTTCTTATGTGAGCAAAGGTGATAGATGGATTATTGACAGTGGTTGCTCACACCACATAACTGGTGACAAAATTAAATTTGATACCCTAGATCATTACAAAGGTAGAAGTGTTAAGTTTGGTAATGATGCACCATGTCCTATAAAGGGTAAAGGATTAATTAAGCTAACTGATAAGATCACTTGTGAAAATGCCTATTGGGTTGATTGTCTTAACTATAATTTGCTAAGTGTTGCACAACTTAATAGCACTAGTTACCAAGTGGAATTTCATCATAGGAAGGCTAAAATATTGGATGCCACTGGTGAACTGATTGGAAGTGGAGAACACACAAGAGGTAGTTTTTTTCTATCTAGACCTATCTAAAGAGACATGTTTGGTTGCACAACTTGATGATATATGGCTATGGCATAAGAGGCTATCTCATGTTAACTTTGACAATCTGGTAAATATTAGTAAAAAGAAGTTAGAGGTTTTCCTAGATTGAAGAAACCTGATAATGTCATGTGCAAACAATGTCAGCTGGGTAAAATGATAAATTCTAGTTTCAAGAGCAAGACTTTTACTTCTGAAAAAGTTTTAGATTTGGTTCACACTAACCTTTGTGGACCTACGGGTGTACACAACTATTGTGGTGGTAGATACTTTATTATGTTTGTTGTTGATTACACTACGATGATGACTGTAATGTTTTTAAAAGAAAAATATGATGCATTTTAGTTGTTTAAGTGGTATTTGGCTAAGGTTGAAAAGGAGACATGTAGGAACCTGAAATATCTAAGATCTGACCGAGCTGGAGAGTTTGTATCAAATGAGTTCAATATGTTCTGCAATGATAGAGGAATCAAGAGATAGATGTCTACACCTAGAACACGTCCACAAAATGGTATAGCAGAGAGATGGAACAAATCTATCATGGATTGTGCAAGGACACTAATGATTGAGAAGAATGTTACACAAAAGTACTGGAAAGAAGTTGTAAGTACAACTGTTTATACCTTAAATTGAGTACAAATAAAAAGAGGTACAAATGTTACACCTTATGAACTATGGCATGGTTATGCACCTAATGTAAAATACTTTAGAATTTTTGGAAGAAAATGATATATACTAAAAGACAATAGGAATGGAAATTTTGATGCTAAAAGTGATGAGAGCATATTCCTAAGCTATTCCACAAACAGTAAAGCTTACAAGCATTTGAAATCTAATACTAACAAAATTGTGGAAAGTGTAAACGTGAAGGTTGATGAATATGCAAAGAAAAATGAATAGGAAAGAAAAAGAGAACCTGAAGATTATAGATCTTTTGTCTATATAGAAGAAGGAGAGGCAAGTAACACACTTGTAGCTAATGTAGAGTCTCAGGTAAGCAATGTTGAGCATTAGGAAGATATTGTCGAGCATTAGGAGGATGTTTTTGAGCGACAGGAGGATGTTGTTGAGCAACAAGAGGATGCTACTGAGCATCAGAAAGAGGTTGCCAAGCAATCAGAGGCTGAATCTGATAATCTTATTGATGAACCTGAAGAGAAAGGAGAAAATAAAGCTAAACCTACTTTGGCATAGTATGTAAGGAGATATCACAAGCCAGAGAAAATCATTGGAGATAAAGAAACTGGAGTTCTGACCAGAAGCAAGTTAAGAGATCCTACATGTTTATTGTGTGAATCTAAGCCTAAGACAACAAGGGAGGCATTAGAAAATGAAGACTAGATTCAAGCTATGAATGAGGAGATAGACCAAATAGAAAAGAATGATACTTGGACTCTAGTGCCTAGACTAGAAAACAAAATTGTTATTGGAACAAAATGGGTATTCAAAAATAAGCTTAATGAACATGGAAAAATCACAAGGAACAAAGCAAGGATGGTATGCAAGGGTTATGCACAAGAAGAAGGAATAGACTATGGGGAGACATTTTACCCTGTAGCTAGATTAGAAGGACTGAGAACTCTACTTGCATATGCTGCCTATAGAGATTTCAAGGTATACCAAATGGATGTCAAGTCTACATTTTTAAATGGTATGTTGGAAGAAGAATTTTACACTGAGCAACCTGAAGGATTTGTTGATCCAAACAAGAGACACATCCTTTTCAAGCTAAATAAGGCATTGTATGGATTGAAGCAATCCCCCAGAGCATGGTATGAGAGGTTGCACAATCACTTGATACATATTGGATTCTCAAGGAAAAATGACAACAACAATCTGTACATGGAAGATGAAGAAGGTAAAGGGATCTTGTTAGCTAAGATTTTTGTAGATGATATCATATTTAGTCGACAAGATGCCCTATGTAGGAAATTTTTAAATGAGATGCAAACTGAGTTTGAAATGTCTATCTTTGGTGAGATAAAATTCTTTGCTGGTTTGCATGTATATCAAATGGAGAAAGGTATTTTTATCACACAGTCTAAATATGTCAAAGAGATACTGAAAACCTTTGGTATGGAGGACTCAAGGTCAGTAAGTACTCCTATGGCCACTGGTATATAAAAATGATGATATTGCTAAATTAAACCGAACTCTGTATGGATCCATGATTGGAAAGCTACAATATATTGTTCACAATAGACTAGATATTGCTCTAGCAGTTGGGATTGAGGAAAGATTCTCTACCAATCCTAAGGAAAGTCATATGATGGCTGTGAAAATAATAATGAGATATTTGAAAGGGACGAAAGACTATGGAGTGTACTATGAAAATCATGAGAGTTTTTAACTAAGAGTCTATACAGATGTAGATTGGGTAGGAAATGTGGATGAAAAAAAAATTACTAGTGGTGGAGCTTTCTTTATTGGATGGAGATTAGTTTCCAGGACAAGCAAGAAACAAAATTGTATTTCCCAATCTACAACTGAAGCTGAGTATGTAGTAGGTGCAGTGAACTATTCAAATCTGATATAGAATAAGTAATTGTTGAAAGGCATGAAAGAGGAGATCACTGAACCAGTTGTCATATACTATGACAACACAAGTGCTATCAACATATCAAAGAACCCAGTGATGCACACAAAGACCAAACATATTTCCATTAAGTATCATTACTTGAGGTAATTAGTACAAGATAAAGAAGTGAGAATGGAATATGTTAATACAAAGGAACAAAGTTAGCAGACATATTCACAAAAGCTTTACCAAAGGAGGCTCATGAATATCTCTAAGGTAAATTAGGGGTTCTTCCCCTAACTGAGGCTGCTTAGTTAAGCTATGAGCAATGCATCAAATGTGTTTCAAAGAGTATTTGACAAATTGATGTAGAAAAGGTCACACTTTAGGCGCAGCCCAGAGTTGTGAAAAGTACAACAAACCTATAATCAGTCATAAGAATGATGACAGAGGGAGAAATATTGTTACTGAACTGACAAGATGACATATACATCTAAAAGATGCAAGTTCTAGATGCTTCTTTAGCATTATTGTCAAAGAGGGAGAGATTCAGAGATGAAAACACATAAAAGAGGAAATCATTCAGAGAATCAGAGAAAGAGAGACACATAAAAGATTCAGAGGGAGTAACTATGTGTATGGTCAAGCAAGCTAGGCTAAGAGGCTAATAGATTCAAAATTTGAATGAAGCTAAGGATATTACAAATGTTTCTAATGTAAAGACACATTTTGGATTGGTAGGTGAATCATGTGTTATTCATATGGTGTTGCCATCAATGCAAAAGAGGGAGATTGTTGGAAACTGCAATTGAAGCAATTGTTGTATTGTCATTGATGTCAAACCTTAACTGGTAAGACTGTTTCTATCTAAGAAAGTACTATATCTATTGAGTAATGAGAAGGATTAGGGAAAGGGTGATAACAATAGAACCTAGAGAAAGGTTGAGTTATTTAATACTTCAATTTGTACTTGATTATGTGGCACAATAATAAGATAATGTATTGTTTATTTAAGTGAGAAGCAAGACTAAGCAAGTAGGCTTAACCAAGAAAAAGTAAAGAAATATAGTTTAAGCTGAGTGATGTTAGTGTCGACCGAGCCAGTGTCTTTTGAGTAAATTTAGTGTTGACCGAACATCAGTGTATTGATGAGGGAGACAACATTAGCCAAGGGAAATAGTTTGAAGTGGTGACCAAGCTATGCAATGATAACTGAGGAGTTGAACATAGTATTGACCGAGCATCAGTAATTTACATTTGAGGAAGAATTTAGATTCCTAGCCAACATAGTTGAATTCTTGGATTATGTAAATCATGTTGACTTTATTAATTGACTGTATGGAGCATTTAATGCACAGTAAACCATTTTATTATGATTCCAATAAAGAGATTAAAGATATTTCTAGAAGGATGGATGGAGAACATAATGTTGGAAGGATTTGATGAATCTAACCTAACCCTAAGATCTACAGAGGAGATTAAGTGGCAAAAGATGGATCTACCTATTGTAGAGGTGTAAAGAAAACCTAAGTGTGAGGTTAAACAAGATGTTTGAGTTGTTGTTCTTATTGACTCAAAAAGAAGAAAGGCTGAAGGTAAAGGAGTTAATCAGAGTTGTGATTACTTGAAGGGATTTTCAAGAAGATCATTAATGGAGCTGGAAATGGAACTTAGTTAGTAAGCCAACATATATGTAAGAATTGGATCTATTATTTGCAAAGTGAGTTGTATGTTTTTAGATCAAATATTACTGTTACTTTCTAACCATTGTATCAGTCAAAATCCTTTAATCAAGGTTGACCTAATAGTCATTGTATAAATCCTTTCATCAAGGTTGCATTCTAAAGGAATGTACTTAAGTCATCTAACAAGGTGCACTCCTAACAGGGTGGTTGAAATCCTTTAACAGGTTCACACCTAGCACTGTGTTTGTAAACCTTTGATAGGATTGGCTTTTCACAAAGCTCACTTTAGAAGAGTGAACATATCAGTAACATGTTACAAAGTGGTTTTTTCCAAATTGGGTTTCCACTATAAATCTCAAGGTGTCAATACTTGTGTGAATGTTTTGGTTTGAACATTTCTATGTTTTGCAAGTTAAATAATGTTGGATAGTGGACTGCACTGTTATAATTTTTTGACATACATTCTATAATGACCGAGTAGTGTTGATTACTAGATCTAAGTGGTTGAAGTGTTTAAAATTTTAATTGATACATCTGGACCTAAGAACAACTGATTCACCCCCCTCTCTATTCTTCTAAATCATATTAACAAAAATGCTTCTCATATAGAACACCATCTCAAGGTGATAAGATGACTTGAGATGATGAAAATTACTCCATCCTCTAATTTTGCCAACCTCAAAAATGTAAAGGTTCAAAGCACAAGATTGTGATTAATGAGAGACTAAAAGTCAGTAAAAACCTCTCCATCATCTGATGTGTCCTTATGGTCAATGCATGCAACATTACCTTCTTCAAATTGTTCTTTTAGTTCTCCTTTAAGAACATCACTAGCCATGGTTCTACAAATCCATGTTTTGTGCCCCTTTTTCTTATAGTAAAAACATTTATTATCTCTTCTATTTTTATTTTACCATTTTTTAGTACTTTGTGAGTATAATGCCTAGTCTATTTGATGAGCTTCTTCTATGACTTCCTTTGTCATGTTTTATTTTGCTATAAAGGCTGAAATCATATCCTCTCGAGTTTGCGAATTGAGTTGACTTAGTGTAAAGACAACATTACTATATTTGGAACATAAGCTATTTAATAGGATGGCCTTAGCATCATCATCATCAATAGGAGCCTTAACTTATAGAAATTTTTTAATGAGATACCTTAAATTAACTACATGATTTGACATTCTGATTCCATTTTCCATTTTGAATCTAAACAGTTTAATTTTTACAGAAAACTTTGCATTGACAGCTTTTTCTCCAAACAACTTGTTTAGATTATCCCAAAAATTGGCAAAAGTGTTATATAGATCTACATCATGAAGTTCAGAATCTACAAGAGAAAAACCAATAATAGCCTTGTCTTTATCATATCTACCATTCCACTCCAATAATTTATTTGCATATGTAGGTGGTTTTTCTTTTCAACTTACTATGCCACATAGGTTTTTATTCATCAATTTCATTTGTATTTTTATTCTCCATGCATGAAAATTGAAACCAGAGTATTTATCTAATGGAATCTCCATTGAACAACAACACTAGGAACTCATTTTTCTTAGCACCAAATGCTCACAAAATTGAAAAATACCATGTATTCTATACTTGTTTGAAAGTTTGTACTTACTATATTTTGGTTGTATTAGAAATGTAATGCTTCACCAAGAGTCTTTGATCAAAATGACATTCAAGCGACTGTCAGACACCAATCAATATTGAAGCATAAGCCTATAGTAAAATTGAATGCCAATGTAATTTTATCACCTCATATCCATATTTTTTTTGGTGTCAACCCAAGAACAGAGAGATAGACTAGAAAGTGGTAGGAGTTTCAGTTCCAACATGGCTAATGAATCCCATAGCAAGAAGATCCATGGCTTGTATAACACCATGTTTGACAAAAAGGAGAGTGATGTACTCAGCTCAGTCAGGGGAATCATAATCAAATGACAAAGGGCATAATTTCATTTGTGAAGAAGATGTTAACATCACTAGCTTTAACAACGGTGATGACGAGTGGAGCAGCGGTGGGATCAGAACAAGTGTACATAGAAGGCCTCACAACCTACAAGGAATCAAAGGCCTTCCAAAAGAGGAAAAAGAAGGCCTTGAAGAAGCTCAAGAGTAGTTTGAAGGCCTATGCCCCAAACAGTGCATCTGCCCTAGCAACCAACACTAGTATTAAGAACACAAAGCATCGATTTGACAATTATAGTAAACGGGGGCTTCTCTGTAGCACCAATGGGCTACCTAATTTGATTATGGATGGGGATCAGGCCCACTGGGGAGATTTCATCACTCCTAGTAACCATCTTTCTAAAAATGCTTTACCGATTACACAAGCAGTCAACCATCCATTAGTCCCTCACCTGGGTGGATTAGTTGATCCTACATCATTGTTGTACGCTTTGATATCAAATGTGGAAGATAAATCATTCCATTTTGATGATCATTATGATCAAAGAAAAGGTATATATATACATGGAGATCTAATAGAGTAATTACGGAGGATGGAGTAGTTACGTACTCATAACAAATGACCTAAGTAGTTACACAGTTACAACTATTCACAAATAGACAAAACTACTTGTTGTCAATGTATTATGCCAACATGTAGGGCATTACATATAACTTTATTTCAAGTAATAATATATATATGTTTAGTCTTTTCTCATTGTAATAAAATGTAATAAATTATATGGTAACAAACTATTTTGTATATGATACTCTAGTTTATAATTTTAGCTTTGTTTTAGAACTAATGGAGATCATCAATTTTTTCTTCATACTATAAATTACTCATATCATGGACTTTCATAGTTAAAATCATTTAAAGGATTTTTTGTGATGAAACAATCATTGATTCTTCTTTGTTGCATAAAGGATCTTGGAGGGACTAGTACTTTATACCTCTTAAGTTCCATTGTTCAAGTTCGACTCAAGTGATATTTTTCATGATGAAGACCTAGAACTTACTCCATCTCAAGAAACTATGGTATAGGAATCCATAAGAGGAGTCTTTGTAATACAATTTATCCAAACATAATGGTTTTCTAGTGGTCAATGTTCCTATTGGACTACAACTGATCTGGAATCTAATTGAAGGATCTGTGATTGCAAGATCACTGAGAAGTTGCTGATTGGATATGTAATATGATTAAATCAGTATTATGTTGTCATTGATGTCAACTAGTTTGACAAGCACTTATCTTGTAAGTTACTATACCGAGACATCTGAAGAAAAGTGGAAAAGAGATGAAGAATAGAGAAATCTACATGAGGAAAGATGTACATGATAGATGAGGATAAGGAACACATTGAGTAACTTGTTGATGAATATATGACTTGATGATATTGACTTCATTATGTTGCATTCATTTATAATGAAGTATAGAGATGAAAGACACAAAGCAGTGCTATCAGTAAATGAAGCATTTTTAGTATACACCGACAGAGTGTAGTGTATACTGACCATAGTTTTAATCAAGCAGTGTTCACTGACACATTCTTTGTTAACCGAGTGAAATAGAATGAATTAAATGATTAGTTTAGCTGATAAGATTGATGAGCTAGAAAGAGTATAACATTGAGGTAACAGATAATGTTTGTTACAAAGATCGATGACTAAAAAAATTCAAAGAAGATCTAACAGAGAAAATTGAAATGTGTTATTGACACAAGTACCAAGAAATTTTTAAGTGGAAAAATATATGAATGTGATTAAGCAGAAAAATTTGATGGTGGAGAAGAAAATGATTTACTCATCTATATAAGACAACAAAATTTCTTTAGTAAGATGCCAGAAGAAGAAGAAGCTTTAGGAATTTTTGCGTGAACAAGCTTTCATGCATTCTGATCATACTGGTTAGTGAGAACTGAGCTATAGAAAAATTACCGAGCTACAGAGAGCTATTACCCATAGATAGTAAGTTGATACAGTATTGAATCTGAAGTGATATATTGATCAGAAGGATTTGTATGGATTGAATATTGATCTATAATCTGCAATTGAATTTGTATTAAGGAAGGTCTTTCTACTGTTACATATTTAACCATTGTATACAGTTTAAATCTCTTAACCGAGTGGACTCTGAAAGTCTTATGATGTATCATTCATAGAATGATCATTGTTATCCTATCAACCCCATAGTGAATGTTGGTCAGACAATAACTTCTAGTCTAAAATCCTCTAACAAGGTCACACCTAATAGTGTGTTTGTAGCCTTTAACAAGGTTGGGTCTTAACCGATCTCACTTCAGAAGAGTGAACAATTTTGGGTTGCCAATCCCAAGTGGTTTTTCCCTTTACAAGGTTTCCACATTAAATCTCTTATGTTATGTGTTGATTGTGATATTTGTTTGTTATCATACTTTGCATGTTACATGTTAGATTTGATCGGTAAACTGTTATGAGTATTAGACTGGTAATCAGTAAAAGCACAGACAATGAGAGTTGTTATTGCTTACCAACAAGCAGAAAGTGAAGAAGATGTTTTGAATTATACATTTTGATTTGGGACACTGGATAACTGATTCACCCCCCTCTCAGTTATTCTAACCATTGGTATCAGAGCTTTGGTTGCTTAAAATAGAGTTTTAAGGACTTAAGCATAAAGGTCTCAAGATGTATAAGAGGGAAGTACCAAAACTGAACAAAGAGAACTTCACAATATGGCAAAGTAGAATGAAGTTGCACATATCTGGAATTGGGAACTCAACACTAGAGCTGATGGAGAATGGCTACATGCAACCGCCCACTTGTCCCCTAATTGTTGATCAACTAAAGGATAAGCATGAACACAATGTTACTATGATGGAACTTGCTGCTGCCTGTACCGACGCTGAATTTGAAGATATCAAGACATGCACAACTGCGAAAGGAATGTGGGATAAATTAGCAAAAATATATAGTGGAGATCTAAATGTCAAAAGAGCCCGAGCTAAAAGTCTGAGAGGCAAATTTGATGATATGAGAATGAAAGAAGGTGAGAATATTGTCCAACATTCAAATAGACTCAAAGAGGTGGTACATGCTATTAGAGCATCTGATGGAGTAATTGATGATGGAACGGTGATAAGCAAGATTCTCAGAACTTTGCTACCAATTTATGCAATTAGGATATTTGCAATTCATGAAACAAGAGCTATATCCAACCTCACTCTTGACACTCTGATTGGTAAACTTACAACCTTTGAATTAAACAATTTTGATAATAGTGTTGTTCCTTCTATTGAATCTGCTTTCATGTCTTCTCTGAAGATTGGAAAGTCTAGTAGGAATGGTAAGAATTGTGATAGTGATGTCAATACCGATGATGATCTTAAAGAGCTTGAAGCACTTATGGCTAGAAGATTGCCCAAAGGAAAAGGAAGTTATAGAGGCAAGCTACCTTTAGCATGCTTTAATTGTAAAGAAGTTGGTCACATCGCTACTAGATGCCCACAGAAGAAAGATGATGATAGATCCAAAGATCAATCTGATGGAAGCTATGGAAGAAGAGTCAATAGAGGTTACCGACACAACAACAGAGACAACCAAGATGAAAAAGGCAAAAAGGTATGTTACATAGCCGAAGATATTGAAACTGAATCTGATTCTGATGATGATATAGAAGTTGTATTTGTTGCTATGAAAGATGACTCAGAAGAGGAAGAGAAACATGAGGAGATAGCCTTGATCTCTAAAGTAAGAAGAAATGATACATGGATCAAAGATAGTGGTTGCACACATCATATGACCGGTGATGTAGAGAAGTTTGATCATCTAGTTGAATATAATGGAGGATCTGTGAGAATGGGAAATGATGCACCTTGTATGGTAAGAGGTAAAGGCTCATTGATGATCAATGATCGATTAAAATGTGAAAATGCATACTAGGTAGATGGACTAAACTATAATTTGATAAGTGTGGCTCAGTTGAACAACTCAGGCCATCAACTAGCTTTTGAGAGGAAAAAGGTGAAGATTTATAATGATGGAGGAAGACTTGTCAGAACTAGTACACAATCCAGAGGTAATCCATTCTATCTTGATATGGATCAGTATTTTTGTTTGTTAATTAAGGATGAAGATTCTTGGTTGTGGCACCAAAGGTTATGCCATGTGAACTTTGACAACATGATCAAGATTAGTAGAAAGAAAAGAGTTAGAGGATTGCCTAACTTGACAAAACCTAATCATGCTATGTGCCATGAATGTCAGAGAGGTAAGATGACTAAGTCTAGTTTTAAAAGCAAAGACTATTCAACAAAGAAGATACTTGAGTTGGTTCATACCGATTTGTGTGGTCCTATGAGAACTCATAGTTATTATGGTGATAAATATTTTATTCTTTTTGTTGATGATTACACTAGACTGATGATTGCTATGTTCTTGAAAGATAAATCTAAAGCTTTCAAAATGTGTAAGTGGTATAAATCTAAGGTAGAGAAAGAAACTAGTAAGGAAATCAAATGTTTAAGATCTGATAGAGGAGGTGAATTTATCTCTGATGAATTTACTAACTTTTGCAATGAGCATGGAATCAAGAGGTAGGTATCTGCACCAAGGACACCTCAGCAGAATGGCACTGCTAAAAGAAGGAATAGGTCTATAATTGACTGTGCTAGAACATTGATGATATAGAAGAATGTTTCTCAGACATATTGGAGGGAAGCTATCAGCACATCTGTATGTGTTCTTAACCGAGTGCAACTGAAGAAGGACTCAAACTAAACACCTTATGAACTATGGTTTGGACACAACCTACTATAAGTTATTTCAAAATTTTTGGAAGTAAATTCTTTATCTTGAAAGATGAAAGAAATGGAAAATTTGATTCTAAAGGTGATGAAGGGATATTTTTGGGATATTACACTACAAGTAAAGCATACAAATGTTTGAATAAGGCTAAAAATAAGATTGTTGAAAGTACTAATGTTCATGTTGATGAGTTTGATGATAAGTACACTAAGGAAAGTACAAAGGAACTGGAAGACTATGGTAGATTCACTTACATTGAATATCCAGAGTATCTACCGACACCGCAGACAGTGATAACTAGTCAGTAGGGAATCAATGTAGTACAATAGGCACCACAAACCGATGAACATGAAGAAGCTGCCGAGCAAGAAAATGACCTTGAGCAGGATGAACAAGAAAGAAGAAATCAAGTCTTGGCTAGTTTTGTTAGAAGACATCATCCTGAAACACAAATCATTGGAGACAGACATGCTGGAATGCAAACCAGAAGCAAAACAAGAGAAGGTACATGTTTAATTTGTGAATTTGAACCTAAAACCATGAAAGTTGCATTAGAGAATGAAGAATGGGTTAATGCGATGGAGGAAATAGAACAAATTGAAAAGAACAAAACCTGGTCCTTAGTACCCTGACCAAAAGATAAGAATGTTATCGGTACTAAGTGGATATATAGGAATAAATTGAATGAAAATGGTGAAGTCACAAGAAATAAAGCTAGATTAGTATGCAAGGGATATGCACAGGAAGAAGGCATTGAATATGGTGATACATTTCAACCTATTGCTAGATTAGAAGGAGTTAGAATGCTACTTGCATATGCTGCACATAAGAAATTCAAAGTCTATCAAATGGATGTGAAGTCAGCATTTTTGAATGGTATACTTGAAGAAGTCTACATTGAACAACCTGAAGGATTTGTTGATCCTGACCATAAAGACATGGTATGTAGATTACATAAAGCTTTATATGGATTAAAGAAAGCACCAAGAGCATGGTATGAAAGAATACATACTTACTTGTTAAGTATTGGATTTGTTAGAACAAGTGAAAACAACAATTTATATGTGAAAGGTGAAACTGATGATACTATTATCATTGCTGAGATATTTGTTGATGACATTATCTTTGGAGGCTCAGATCTTGTCTGCAAGGCATTTGCTGATGAAATGAAAAAGGAATTTGAAATGTCTATGTTCAGAGTGATTAAGTTCTTTCTTAGACTACAAGTGATTCAATAGAGTGATGTAATCTTCATCACACAATCTAAATACATAAAGGAAGTACTAAAGACATTTGGCATGGAAGATGCTAAACTTGTGGGAACACCGATGGCTACTGGATGCAAATTGACAAAGGAGGATGAAACTACTGAGGTAAATCAGACACTTTACTGATCTATGATTGGTAAGTTAATGTACGTAGTTCACAGTAGGCCAGATATAGCACATGCAGTAGGAACTGTTACAAGATTTTCTACTAATCCTAGAGAATCACATATGATAGCTACAAAAAGGATCTTAAGATACTTGAAGAAAATAGAGAATTATGGATTATGGTATCCTAAGGAAGGGAAGTTTGAACTAAAAGTTTACACTAATGTTGATTGGGCTGGAAATGTGGATGATAGAAAAAGCACCACCAGAGGAGCATTTTTCTTTGGTGAAAGACTTGTAACCTGTACAAGTAAAAAGAAGGCTTGTATTTCTCAGTCTACAGCTGAAGCAGAGTATGTTTCTACTGCTACTAACTATTCAAACATTGCATATATCAAACAAGTATTGGAAGGAATGAATGAGGTAATCACTGATCCGGTGATTATATACTATGACAACACTAGGGCAATTAATATTTCAAAGAATTCTATGATGCACTCTAAGATAAAGCATATATCTATTAAGTATCATTACTTAAGAGAACAAGTGTAAGAGAAGCAAGTTAAGTTAGAATTTGTTACATCCAAAGAACAACTTGCTGATATTTTTTACAAAGCCCCTACCGAAGGACACATTTGAATACTTGAGGTCTAGACATGGGGTCTGTCCCTTGTCTATAGGTCACTAAGGTGATCTGGATGTTGCATCATCCTACTCTTATCAGAAGATCATTCACGTTGATGCAACATATTTCACACTTTGAATCATGTTCAAGGTTGTGATTAAAGTTGAGAACTTGAACTGATGAGATATCAGTATACAGAGATACAGAGGAAGTACTGAACACCACAGAGAGTTACTTGGCTACTACAGAGCTGATTGTTTATTTGTTTCTTTGGCATTTTTGTCAAAGGGAGAGATAAACCATATGAAATTAAAAGGGGGAGAGATAAACCAAATATGAAAAGGAACAAACATCGATGACAATTATCTAAGGGAGAGACAATCTAAATGAAACAGAGTATTGAAGAACAGTTACAAAGAATAGTAGGAACAGGAGAACTGAAAAGATCACAACTACATAAAGCTAAAGTTGTATTACTTAATGCTGGTTCATTAACATAGTGATTAAGCATATTAAGTCTATTCAACTTACAACATTTGTTCACAAAGTTGTAGAATGTATGTTTGGTATGTGTATGGTACATTTCATATTACTCGAGTTGACATCAATGCCAAAGGGAGAGATTGTTGGACTACAACTGATTTGGAATTTGACTGAAGGATTTGTGATTGCAAGATCACTGAGAAGTTGCTAATTAGATATGTAATATGATTAAATTAGTATTATGTTGTCATTGATGTCAACTAGTTTGACAAGCACTTATCTTGTAAGTTACTTTACTGAGACATCTAAAGAAAAGTGGAAAACAGATGAAGAATAGAGAAATCTACATGAGGAAAGATGTACATGACAGATGAGGATAAGGAATACATTGAGTAACTTGTTGATGAGTATACAACTTGATGATATTGACTTCATTATGTTGCATTCATCTATAATGAAGTATAGAGTTGAAAGACACAAAGAAGTGTTGTCAGTAAATGAAGCATTTTTAGTATACATAGATGGAGTGTAGTGTATACCGACCATAGTTTTAACCGAGAAGTGTTCACCAGTGCATTCTTTGTTAACCAAGCAGAACAAAATGAATTAAATGATTAGTTTAGCCAATAAGATTGATGAGCTGGCAAGAGTATAATATCGAGGTAATAGATAATGTTTGTTACAAAGATCGACGGCTGACAAAATTCAAAGAAGATCTAACAGAGAAAATTGAAACATGTTATTGACACAAGTACCAAGAAATTTTTAAGTGGCAAAATCTATGAATGTGATTAAGTGGAAAAATCTGATGGTGGAGAAGAAAATGATTTACTCATCTATCTAAGAGAACATAATTTCTTTAGTAAGATGCCAGAAGAAGAAGCTGCAGGAATTTTCACGTGAACAAGCTTTCATGCATTTTGGTCATACTGGTTAGTGAGAACCGAGCTGCAGGACAATTATCGAGCTACAAAGAGCTATTACCGATGGATAGTAAGTTGATACAGTATTGAATCTGAAGTGATATATTGATCAAAAGGATTTGTATGGATTGAATATTGATTTGTAATCTACAATTGAAGTTGTATTAAGGCAAGTCATTCTACTGCTACATATTTAACCATTGTATACAGTTTAAATCTCTTAACCAAGTGGACTCTGAGAGTCTTATGATGTATCATTCATAGAATGATAATTGTTATCCTGTCAACCCCATAGTGAATGCTGGTTGGATGATAACTTCTAATCTAAAATCCTCTAACAAGGTCACACATGATAGTGTGTTTGTAACCTTTAACAGGGTTGGGTCTTAACCAACCTCACTTCAAAAGAGTGAACAATTTTGGGTTGCTGGTTCCAGGTGGTTTTTCCCTTTACAGGGTTTCCACGTTAAATCTCTTGTGTTATGTGTTGATTGTGATATTTGTTTGTTATCATACTTTGCATGTTACATGTTAGATTTGATCAGTAAATTGTTATAAGTATTAGATTGGTAATCAGTAAAAGCACAAATAGTGAGAGTTATCTATTGCTTACCGACGAGCAGAAAGTGAAGAAGATGTTTTGAATTATACATTTTGATTTGGGACATTGGATAACTGATTCACCCCCCTCTCAGTTATTCTAATAGTTACTATTTTGTCAAATACATCACATTTAACCTATGTGGACAACAAGAAGAACATAGTAATTTATTAGTTAATTCATGTTTGAGAATGATAAAATTGACAATATTAGAATCAAAAGCTTCTTATATAATCTGAACCTACTTTATTATGCATTATTGCAATCCAAATCTCTAAGGGTAAATGAAAATCCTAATACTTTGTGGGTATTCTAAAGTCCAAGACCACCTTTGGTAAGAACTCCAAGGGATATACCTTTTCTAGCTCCCACCATGAAGGTAATTAGTTTTGTGAAACCCAAATAATGGGGATAAGAAATCACCAAAACTAAGATCCCAAACTATAGAGAAAGCTAAAATTCACCTATTGAAGGAGGTATCCATGAATTGGGGTATGGTCCCACTATTCCTTCTATATACCATGTCATTGAGGTGATAAAAGATACCAAAATAATCTTCAAAACATAAGAGAAATATGTTCAACTTCTTTTGCATGTTAGATTGCATTAAATTGTAATCAACTCTAAAAAATACACAAATTTTTTTTTATTGTATGAGCTACTTTATGAAATGATTATTTTCAATAGAATAAAATTCATACGGTATTTTTTAATGATATAAAGAGAGTTTAGAGTTGAACAAACCATTGGAACAAAGTACTTAGAAATTGTGTCGGCAAGCATTTGAAGTAGAGATTTTCGCATCTACAAAGTCTGAAAAAGCCTGACAATTTTTGAAAGAGGTCTTCTAGAACCTACATGAGTAGCTCCAAGATGTATAATTCCAACTTGATTTAATATGGTTCCTCTAAATACTTTATCACCAATTATTTTTGTGATAGGTTGAGGTTCTATTGGCAATATGCTTTCATTAACATGACTTTGGCCCCAAATTACCACTCCATTTGTGGGTGTCTTGTATCCTGGAATAAATTTGGTAATGTGATTCCTCTCAATTCGATCACCACTGATTTGGTTTTCAACAATGATGTTTCCTCCATTATCTAATATAAGAAATCTTACTTTCTTAGGACATAATTCCATTAGTTTTTTCTATGGCTTTTGAATTTTTTCCTTTCGCTAATTTTTTTAAAAACTTCCCAAGTACAATGATGCAAATTCACATGACACTTCTTTCAAAGAAATCTATACTCTTAAAGCTCATTGAAGTTGCAACCCTTAGTATTGAATACAAGGAATAAAAGTGAAGTCCATTTGTTCCAAGCGATACTAAAGCATCCATATTGGAAGATCTATATCTCAAAGAATTATAAGCACCAACATAAAATTTGCATCCAACTATAGATTACATAGACGTATAGAAAACCCATCTCAAGAGCTTCCTTATTATTAGCATGTTTTCTAGACTTTCATCCAATTTGTCTTTGACCTTAGGCATATACATGAACACCATGAAAAGAAGAAAAACAAACACACCTAATATGCAACTCCAAATCAAGTATTTGTAC
>BSBK01013160.1:0-30601 GCA_027943335.1 Chamaecyparis obtusa | reverse complement strand
GTTCGCATGATCACATGAGCTAAAAAAGCCTCATGTGATCATGTGACAAGCTTCACTAAATCACCATCTGATCATGCAAGACACCTCGGGCTCACTCTCCCTTTGGTCGCCAAGTTGCTTTAGTTGCAACTGCACACCACTTACCAACCTTGGGCCACTCTGCTTTAAAATAATGTTGGTCACATGATCACATGAGCCCAGAAGTCTTCATGCGATCATGCAACAAGCCTTTGAAAAAAAGCCTCCATAGCCACATAAGACATCAGGGCCACAAGATCCTCCACCTAGAAACTACGTGGATCAATAGGAAACCTTTATGTCAGCTAGACCCACATCAACACTGCCTAAAAGCATCATAAGGATCCTATGGTGGATCGCATGATCACATGGGATCAGAAGATCCCATGCGAACATGCGACCACTGTAGATCTTGAATCTATGGGGGCACATGTTACCAGGCCCACTACACACCTTCTCCAACTCCTAAGAAATAGAAACATCACCACTTGATGACCCACCAAAGGCCCTGTCATCACCTAGCTAGCCATTGAGAAGTGGACACATCACCAGCCAAGGGACCACCACCAAACTGAAAGCTCCTATCGGTGTGGCTAATGATTTGTCACATGTTTGCATAGCCTAAAAAGGGGCTATGTGATCATGTGACAAATCGCTAGCATTCTTTAATAGGACCATCAATGGTTAGTTGCATGGTCGCATAAGGGGAAAAAGACTTATGCGATCATGCAACAACCAGCATAACGGCCTACCGAAAACCAATTGGGCCCCACTTGTCAGAGTTGCACACATGGAAAATACACCTCAGTCAAAAAACATGGACCCACTGAGATTCCTAATCTGACCATTGTCACATGATCTCATGGTCTTGAAAGATTCTATGAGATTATGCGACAGTCATCAGATCTCCACTGCACCTACATAGCTATGAGGAAATGGGACCCGCCTGGTTGGAGTTGCGCACTTGAAGGTCGAAAACACAGAGGGTTTTCAAACTGGAGGTCAAAAACACAAAATTTTTAGGTCGAAAGTTTGAAAACATCCTGAACTTTCAGGCGAAGGTCGAAAACATCCTAAGCTTTCAAACCAAAAGGAAGAAAACACAGAGGGGTCTAGGGGAGAAGGTTGAAAACACACTGGGTTTTCAGACCAAAAGGTAGAAAACACACTGGGTTTTTGACACTTGAGCACTTCTTTGGAAAATAGGGACCGTGGCCAAAAATGAATGATAGGGAAATTTTGGGCAACAGTTATTTTTCCTAAACTCCTTCATTCTAGGATGATTACTAGACCTAAATGCAAAAAGAAATGTAGTCCACACTTGAAAATTCTTCCTTTTTGTTTGTATCATAGATTTCATGATCACTCTACTAATGAATGTCAAGATTTACATTATAAGATTAGGTAGCTCATTGATAGTAAGGTTATTTATAGATCATGTGGAAATGAGTTGTATTTCAATCCTATTTTCTCTAAATAACATTTATCCTCCTATTATGGAGCTCCACATTTTGTAAAACAATGTTAGCCCTAATCCTTGGGGGCTCATTGTCTTGTATAGTGTTGTGAGTGATAAAATAGGTCCCCTTCCATCTATGTTCCTATTCTTATGGGGCAAGGATGTCATCTCCTTCTTTTCTATCTTGCTGGGATCCACCTTATTCCTTGGTTAAGTAGTATCTATCCATTATATGATATCCAATCATGCATGGAAATTCTGGTTTGTATTGAGGATCTTTGTCCTTGATCATAACCTATTTCTTTGTTTGACATTGGGTTTCCAAGGTTGATAAATCTCTCACCTTGGAATTGAATAGTGTGCTATCTCTCACAAGGGTTACTTTTTAACTTCTGCATGATATATGTTTGCATTTGTCCCTTCCATGGCCTCATAGGAGCTATGATCTTCTTGGCTTGGACAATGTGATGTCTATGGATATTTTCTTGATGTTGAAGAAGGCTTTATCCTTGTTCCTTCTTTCCTTGACATGTCAAAATAGTATGTTTTTTTTTTCCAATCATAAGGAGGGGTGCATATATATAGCCTCCCCCATTCTATATTATATATTTTTGTTCTAACCTTTTGTTTTGCACCATGCTAAATCTTGGAAGGTAGCGCACATATGTTGCAAAATCCTAAAGAGATGCACATTTTAAATTTCAAATGTGCTAAATCCTCAGAAGGTAACACACATAAGTTGCTAATCCTAAAGGGACATACATTTCCAATTTCAAATATGCTAAATCCTTTGAATGTAATGCACATAAGTTGCTAAATCCTGAAGAGATACACATTTTACCAAGGTATTCTATGGTGATATGAGGATATGGATCCATGGTTACTTCATAAAATCCATCAGAAGATGCACTACATACATGTAGAAAGCCAGTAGAAGGTGCACAAATTTATGGGTTGACTATCAATTTTTTTCTTGGTGGGGGAATCCTATCCTTTCTTTGGTTCATAGTGAGATATACACATCTTACTAGGTGAGCTAGCCACTCCTCTCTCCCCTTTTTCTCTCTTTTTCTACTGATGTCTCTCTTATTGTAATCTTGGAGTTGACAAAGACTTGAGTCCCTGGGGGCTCAAGGATTCCTTTGTCCCTTTGACTCCAATAAGATTATCTTTTTCTTTATGATCTCCTTTACCAAGAGTTTGTTTTGAGTCCATACTCTTGCTAAAGTGGGGGCTAAATGTATCATTGGAAAATGGAAGCACTTCCATTTCGGAATGGTTTAGCCCTCCCAATAAGTGATTTGGGGTCATGTTGAACACCTTGAATGGATATTTGACTTGGATCTTGTGAGGCCCACCTTCGGCCCACATAGTGATCCCGATTTTGAGACTTAGCATTTCATTTTGATTATGTTTTTGGAGATACTTGGACTCTTTTGATCTACTATTATGTTGTTATGGACTCGTTAGACTTCACATTTTGTTGACTCTATATGTGGATCCATGATGATTGGATTTGGATTTGATCATGTTAGACTATATACTTTCGTTGATCCTGTGCAAGGATCCATGCTTAGTAGTTTCAGATGTGATTATGTTAGATGCTATTATTATCTTTTTATTATGAGAACCTAATGACTATCTGATGATGATAATAGACTATAGATAATCTTGATTTCATTTGAATTATGCTATTGAATTACAAATTGAATTATGCAAATTAAATTATGAATTATATAGGCAATTGAAGTAATAACTGAGTTATGCAAATTGAATTTACTTAATGTCGTTATTGAATCCTAAATAATTACGTGTAGACAACTGAATTATGACATTTCATTCTAGGTGATCGAATGACCAATTGAATTGTGTTAGATCATTAGTTTTTGTATGACTCCTTGTATGCAATTGAGCTAAGATTAATGTGTAGATATTACATCTTGTATGTTATATATGATGGTTTTCTTCCTTGAATTACTGATGCTGCATTTAGGTTTTGTAGGTGGAAGGACCATGGAAACATTCAGGGAAACCACATTGAATACTTGTGCTATCAGTAAAGCTAAGGCCCCGTCTATTGAAGAGACCAGGGCCTCGTTGTGAAGTGTTTTATTTTGTAACCGTAATGTGAATGTATGTGTAGGATTGTTAAGTGTTGAAATATGTTGGACATACCTTAATTGTGATGTTAATTATGTGAGTGTCGCTTGACACTAGAGTTATTGTTAACTAGGGTATGTCATGTGATTGGAGTGTGAGAGCAAGTCCTAGAAGATTACTCAAGGGGGTATTTTAAGTGTAACCTCTTATCTTAGGATCCCTAAGTCAAGTCATACCTTACATTTTCGTGCTTTAATTGAACCATGGTTTTTGGAGGGTTAAATGGGACCCTAGGGGGTAGTTTCATGCCTTTTTAGGTAGCCCATTCCTTGTACCCATAGGTTAGGGGTAATTTTAGCATGGGAAAAAACATATGTTGACCTTTTGTCCCCTCCAATAGTGCCCATTTAATCTTGTACGAAATTTCAACTTGCATGATGAACCATCTTAATGAGGGTTGTGGAGAGTTGGTTGGGGGAGTCCCTTTTAGTAGAACTTTTAGAGGTTTTGGGTTGTTCACCCACTCTCTACCTTTAGAGACCACTAAACTTGGAGAAGGAAAAAAGCTGAGGATAGAAGAAAGAAAAAGCTCAAAACTTCATCATTTTGCATTGGATCATAGGTTGGAGGATCTTGCTCTTCATCTCTTTCATTTTGTTGTAGATGAAACTTGTAGATGTAAATTTTGCTAAGTGTTATAGCTCCCCATGGTTGGTCATGGTGAGAGCATGAAATGGCATTGTGTTTTCTTTTGTGATTGGATTTTGGGTTGTATACTCTCAGATTCACTCACCCTTGGGAGGGAAGAGAAATCAAGAGGGGGTGTGGAAATGGAGGCAACTCCATGTGTAGAATCTCCTCCATGTGTGAGGAAAGATGAACTTGGGTGAGTGATTTTCCCCAAGAAACCTTGCATTTAGCCCGTGTTGCAATGGGGGTATAAGGAGGGAACATTGGCCATGAGAGCCTTGTATGAAATTCAGTTATATGGGTCCATGTGTGGCCTTGTTCTTGTATTGCAATGGTTGTCTCCATGGGTTGTCCACCCACACCCCATAAAGGATATTCATGGAATTTCCTTAGTTTCTTTCACCTTGAGGGATTTTGGGATTTCCATGTGTTTATGTTCTTGTTGTGTTTGTGTGTGAGTGTTTGTTTCCTATTCATTGTGGTTTACCCAAGCTCGAGGGTGGCCTCATGAGAGGCCTAGGATGGGAGGTGAGCTTCCCATGGTCATTTCCTTTGCCTTGTATATATTTGTAGATTGGTGGAAGCTCAAAGAGGATCTATCATGGAGGTCTTCATCTTTTGGATGGTTGAGAGAAGACATCCCTTTTATTCCATTGTGAATCACTCTTTGTATTTAGATTTCATTTGATGTAAAAGAGAATGTAATGCTTTTTACTTGGAGCTATGGTGATGATCAAATAGATAAGAGATTGTAATTTGATTGATCTCCCATTGTGTGGCAATAGCAATTTGCAATGCTTTAATGTATCAATGAAGATGTATTTGTATTTGATGTAATTGTATATGTATTGCAATGGATTCCTTAATGTTTACAATGAATTCTTGCATACGTTGTAAAAGATCTCTCTCTCTCTCTCTTCATAGGTGAAAATACTCTCTTTGCAAATGAGTTATGAATATTGAAAGATTAAACATTGTAACAATTTCCTTATGATATCATATTTGGTTTGATATATGTTTATCGTAGAATCATATTTGATGAACCATATGTAATGATCATTGAAAGCAACCTCTAAATGTGATTCATATCTCACCTTCAATCCTTACAATTGAAATGAAATAACTATGAAGAACTGAACAGATTAGTTTTTATTGTTACCCTCAATAGATTTGCAAATCAACTATATTTAATCCTCATTGAAACACTATCAATTTTAAAGCTATAGACTTCCTAATGCAATAAGGAAACTTATAAAATGATAATCAAATAAAGAAAAGTTGTAAATATTGTAGTTATGCAAGAGACATTCCCAGAATTTTAGAGCAAAATAACTCTCTGGATTTTGTATCGGAATGACAATATTTCCATACCACAGAGAATAATCTGCTCATTATATTAAGTTCCTTATTAGAATTAACTTAAGCTTTGATTTATATACTAACCTATCTTTTGGATACTTAATTGCTATTAATGTAAGCTAGTAAACTTAGTCCTAAAGGCCTACCCCATTCAAAGTAAATGATGGGACCCACGCAAGATTTGATGTTATTTTCAAAACAAAATAAACAAAAAAAAAATATACTATTTCATTACCTCTACGTTGGACTTTGGGGACTGCAAGTGGAGGGCATTAAAGTGAGCTTGCATCAAATATTTAGTAAGGACAAGACTGCCCCCCAAAACTTGCGCCCATACTCCTTGTCATGTTGGCATTTATGATGTTTGGCAAAGGTTGACCACCCACTTCCATGTCTTCAAACTCACGCAGGCTTTTGAGGAAGTTGTAAACTTGTAATAAATTCCCTTACCTCTCTTTAGTTGCGCCACCCTTTGTTGACTTACCTTTCCCCTTGCAGGTGCTGTTTTGTTTGGGGAATTGACACTTTTCCTTTTGTCTCTAACTTAACATAGGGTATGGTGCGCCCCTTTCCATGCATTAAATATTGCACTTTTCTTCTCCCTTAAATGGCACACCTTTAGTCATGAGGGAGAGGGTTGTTTTCTCTTTGGGCACGTGGTTTAAGATAGGAGTTAAGAGAGAGATAGGGTGTAGCTTAGGTGGTGTGAGTAGGATAGTATTTAGTTAAGTTAGCTTAGTTAGTTAGTTGATTTTGTTTATTTCAAAACTAATGCATTGTTATAGATATAGATAGTTTTATGTTAATCAATATTATTATTTATTAATTTGCTAATTATATGTTGCTCAATATTATTAACTAAATAGTATGTACATATTATTAGTTAATATATTATAATTTATTAATTAATTAATAACTATATTAATTAATTATTATATCATAATTATTAATTAATAATATATAAAATATTTAATTATAATCATTAATTGATATTTTTTAATTAATAGTTAATAAATTTGTTAATAAATTTATTAATTAGTTAATTAATTTAATTCATGTTTATCCAATTTGAGTTAATGGTTTAAATTGATTTATTAGTTTATAGGTGCATTGATTAATTGGTATAATGTAATCATTAATTGAATTAATTGGTACCCATTTTGAACAGAAATTGGTATAGACGACTATTAAAATTTATGTTCAATATTTTTCATTAGTTATCAATTCTATTTTCATAACCAAGTTGGTCTTGAATTAAACATAATTGGAAATGGTTAACCTATTTATAGAATATCGAATAACAATAAATATTCAAATTCCTCTTGGATAACCTATATGATTAATCGGCTGATGATCGATGAAATTGATCATTAAGATGATTAACGAACTTCTATTATATTAAATTTCATCTAGCATCCTATGGAAAAACAACTTTGTAGAGGTTTTGACCTACTGACTCCTTTGAGCTTGACATTAACACCCTTTTACCCGCATCATGAATGTGGCAACTTATATCCTTTTAAAAAAAAATTGTTGGTTGTGTTTTGACCCAAACTTTTGGGCATCACATTTTGGTATCAGAGCAATGTTCAACACTAGGAGCCTTAACCACCACAATTAACAATTGAACGCTGGTGCTTGTGTAGGATGCCAGTAGTTACACGACAGGCCCATGGACGTGGGCGAGGAACAGGGAGAGGCTGTAGGCATTCTCCCTTCATTTAAGTGGAGGAGATTGAGATTCTGGAAGGGAATTAGGATCCCCCCTCCCGAACCAACACTAGATCCCAACCGAGAATTATTGACAACTTTTCAGAACTTGGCCGGTATTATTCTGGATAGACTACCTCTGTTTGGTCACCAGCAGGATCATGGTTTAGGGCGTGTGGCTAGAGAGCGGAGTAGGAGCCCTTCGAGAAGGGAAGAGGGATAGGCAGAGTCAGTACATGGTCTAGAGCCACCACCTAGGTTTGAGGGTTGCACACGAGCTTTAGACACAGGAGTTTCTATCAGAGAGTTGATGCACCTTGGCCCACCCACTTTTGAGGGATCCATAGATGGTATAGAGGCAGAGTCATGGCTTCATAGCTTAGGTAGATGTTTTGGGTTGTGTGCCTATGACAGCAATGTCAAGGCCGACTTTGCTATTCACTTATTGAGAGTCGGAGACTCTTCATGGTGGGAACATGAGCAGTTTAAGGGACACTTGGACCTTAACACATTGACCTGGGAGACTTTCTTAGAACTCTTCAAGGCCAGGTACTTGTCGGAGTAGTTTTGATAGAAGCTTATTAATGAGTTTCATAGCCTTCAGCAGAGGGGACTGACAGTGGCCCAGTATGAGGGCAAGTTCATTGACCTACTACCTTATGTGGAGTACATGAGAGATGAGAAATTGCAGGTTAACCGATTCATCAGTGGTTTGAACCACAACATTGCAGACATGGTACGTATGTTGCCACCTGGAGATCTATAGTTTACAGTTGACAGGGCTAAGGTAGCCGAAGAGGTTGTTAGAGGGTCATCTGATTCTCGAGATCAGTTTCAGCACAATAATTTTGCATCACAAGGTTCCAATTTTCAAAGAAATCATTGGAAGAAGAATAAGAGGTATTCTTCGGGGTCTTTCCAAACCCCCTCAGCAGACTCAGCATGAGCAGCCTCAGCAGCAGGATCGATAGGATCATAAGCAAAAAGCTTCACAGGGACATCAGGGCAATAAGCCCAAGCAGTGGCAGGGTCAGGGGGAGAAGAGGGATCATAGGACAGACATACCATACACCCCTTCTGTCGGGACCCAGCAGTCCTCTAGAGGTGGTTTTATCGGATCTACCAGAGGAGGTGGATCATAATTCAGCAGGCCATAGGGGGCACAGGTACATGTACATGGACCATGCTTCACTTGTGGGGGAATGGGACATATTGCTAGAGATTGTACACAGGGCAGCAGACAGAGAGCAGCTAGATTAGAGCCCACTATGGGGGACTTAGGTAGGTCCCATAGAGTATTTGCAGTGGTGGATAACCGCCAAGCCGAGCACTAGGCCACTATGATTGAGTCAGCATGTATGATTCGAGGTATCAATATTTCTATATTGTTTGACTCAGGAGCCACTGACTCCTTTATATCTCCTTTTGTAGTGGAGTGTTGTATGCTAGTGGCATCTAGGCAGAATGATAGCTGATAAGTTGAGTTGGCTTCCGGTTCTAGAGTATCGGTCAACTCCTTGGTTAGAGATTGTCAGATTCAAATTGGAGAGTTGACCTCATCAAAAGACCTTAGGATTACCCCATTGCGATCATATGATGTACTACTTGGCATGGATTGGCTATATGCCCACAGAGCCAAGCTAGATTGCTGCCAGAAGAAGATTGAATGTTTGGATGATGACGGCATGGCTACAGTTATTTCAGGGGTTCAGAGACCAGTATCTCTTTGCATGATATCCGCTAGGCAAGTTAGGTGGTGTATGCAGAAGGTATGTCAGTTATTTTCCATCACTATCAGTGACAGAGGGGATGAGGATGAGAGTGAGACTTCTCTTGAGGACCATCCCATCCTTCAGGAATTTGCAGATGTATTCCCGTCAGAGTTACCTGGTATGCCTCCTCGCAAAGTAGTTGAATTTCACATAGACCTTGTGCCAGGAGCTGAACCAGTATCCAGAGCACCCTATAGGATGACCATGAATGAGCTTAATGAGCTCAAGATTCAGCTCAAGGAGTTGTTGGAGAAGGGACAAATTCATCCTAGTGTTTCTCCTTGGGGTGCGCCAGTGATCTTCGTTAAGAAGAAGGATGGGTCACTTAGGTTGTGCATGGATTATCGACAGTTGAATAAGGTTACCATTAAGAATCGATATCCACTTCCTAGGATTGATGACTTATTTGACCAGTTGCAGGGTGCCCTTGTATTCTCCAAGATAGATCTAAAGTCAGGGTACCATCAATTGAGGATAGTTGACAGTGACATTCATAAGATTGCATTCCACACTAGGTACGGCCACTATGAGTTTACCGTGGTACCTTTCAGTCTTACGAATGCCACAGCTATATTCATGAGCCTTATGAATGGTGTATTCCACACCTTCCTAGATAAGTTTGTAATTGTGTTCCTTGATGACATCCTGATATATTCCAAGGATGAGAAGGAGCATGAAGGGCACTTGAGATAGGTTTTGTAGTGTTTGAGAGATAATCAGTTATTTGGTAGCCTGTCAAAGTGTTCCTTCTTCAGAACAGAGGTTAAGTATTTGGGGCATGTCATATTCGGTGATGGGATCTCAGTAGACCCATCAAAGATAGAGGCTATTATGAATTGGCCAGCACCAACCATAGTGACTGAGGTCAGAAGTTTCCTGGGACTAGCTGGTTATTACAGATGTTTTGTTGAAGGATTTTCTAAGGTATCACATCCTATCACTTCCCTTCAGCGAAAGGGGAAGAAGTTCAAGTGGACAGAGAAGTGTGAGAGAGCTTTTCAAGACCTCAAGAGAGCACTCACCAGTGCACCGATTCTTGCAGTGCCAGATCCTTCAGCGAAATTTGTGGTATGCACAGATGCTTCATTAGATGGATTAGGGGCAGTCCTTATGCAGGGAGGGTGATCTATTGCTTACGAGTCTAGGAAGCTTAAGACTCATGAGCTTAATTACCCTACACATGATTTAGAGTTTGCAGCAGTGGGACATGCCTTAGTACGATGGCGTCCCTTTCTCTTAGGTCACCGCTTTGAGCTTCATTCATACCATCAGAGTCTTCAGTATATATTTACTCAGCTGAATCTTAATGCTCAGTAGAGGTGATGGATGGAGTTCTTATGTGAGTATGACTTTGATGTCCACTACATCAAGGGGAAGGAGAACATGGTTGCAGATGCCTTGAGCAAGACACGGCATGATATCTTTTCTATGACTGCAGGCACAGATTTGATGGGTCGAATACTCTATCATCTTCAAGAAGATGAGTGGTATACCGAGGTTTGTGAGATGATTCAATCCCAGAGACCCTTGGAGGGGAAGTATGTTGCTTATACATTAGAGTCCGATGGGCTTCTACACCATTGTGAGCGTATCTATGTACCTTCTACCGGTGATCTACGTGCTTTCATTATACTTGAGGCTCACAGAGCGCCTTATGCAGCACATCCTGAGGTTAAGAAGCTACATGCAGATTTGAGATGACTGTATCATTGGCCAGGCATGAGATTGCAGATTGCTGAGATACTGGCTAGATGTCTTGAGTGTCAGCGGGTTAAGCCAAAGCACCGCCATCCTGGTGGACTCCTGTAGCCACATGAGATTCCATTGTGGAAGTGGGAGGTTATATCCATGGACTTTATAGTTGGTTTTCTGATGTCTGCCCGATGCCATGATGCTATTATGGTGATGGTGGACCGGTTGACTAAGGTAGCCCATTTTTCTCCAGTTCGTACTACCTTTACAGCACCCGCAGTAGCCCAGGTGTTCTTACGAGACATTGTCAGACTTCATGGCATACCTCATAAGATCATCTCAGATAGAGACTCTCTTTTCACTTCATCCTTTTGGAGAGAGCTTCAGGAAACATTGGGCACCAGGCTCAATTTTAGCACAGCCTATCATCCAGAGATAGATGGGCAGACCGAGAGGGTCAATCAGGTTTTAGAGGACATCCTTCGCATGTATGTTATGGATCATCAGACCTAGTGGGAGGAGTACCTACATCTTGTGGAGTTTGCCTATAATAATGGGCATCATGCATCTTTGGGAATGTCTCCTTTCCAGGCATTATATGGTAGACATTGCAGGACCCCGCTAAGTTGGGATAGGATTGAGGATAGAGTTTCTATTGGTCCTGAGTTAGTTCGGGATATGGAGCAGCAGGTCACCCTGATTAGGCAGTGTCTCTTAGAGGCTCAGGATAGATAGAAAAAGTATGCAGATGCGAAGAGGGTAGACCAATCCTACCTTGTGGGAGACAGAGTCCTCTTGAGAGTGCGACCGCACAAGAGTCCAATCCATTTTGGAAAAGGCTCTAAGCTCGCACCCCATTTTGTTGGTCTATTTGAGATCCTAGAGAGGATAGGGCCTATTGCTTATCGTCTAGCCTTGCCACCTAGCCTGTCATGCATCCACGATGTGTTTCATGTATCGGTATTGCGGAAATATATTTATGACGAGTCTCATATTATTGATTGGGATGCCTTATAGGTGGAGTTAGATGGCCAGCTGGCCCTTGAGCCCATTCACATTTTGGCTCGACAGACGTTGGGACTTCGAGGCAGAACGCTGGACCAAGTTAGGGTCCAATGGGATTGCTATGATGAGGTCACAGCCTCATGGGTGGATGCTATACAGATGAGGGCCCAGTATCCACACCTCTTCAATGAACTCTAAGAGGATGTTCATGCCTAGAGGGGGTGGATGTGAGGCCCACCTTCGGCACACATAGTGATCCTAATTTTGAGACTTAGCATTTCATTTTGATTATGTTTTTGGAGATACTTGGACTCTTTCAATCTACTGTTATGTTGTGATGGACTCGTTAGACTTCACATTTTGTTGACTCTGTATGTGGATCCATGATGAGTGGATTTGGATTTGATCATGTTAGACTATATACTTTCGTTGATCCTATGCAAGGATCCATGCTTAGTAGTTTCAGATGTGATTATGTTAGATGCTATTATTATCTTTTTATTATGAGAACCTGATGACTATCTGATGATGATAATAGACTATAGATAATCTTGATTTCATTTGAATTATGCTATTGAATTACAAATTGAATTATGCAAATTAAATTGTGAATTATATAGGGAATTGAAGTAATAACTGAGTTATGCAAATTGAATTTACTTAATGTCGTTATTGAATCCTAAATGATTACGTGTAGACAACTAAATTATGACATTTCATTCTAGGTGATCGAATGACCAATTGAATTGTGTTAGATCATTAGTTTTTGTATGACTCCTTGTATGCAATTGAGCTAAGATTAATGTGTAGATATTACATCTTGTATGTTATATATGATGGTTTTCTTCCTTGAATTACTGATGCTGCATTTAGGTTTTGCAGGTGGAAGGACCATGGAAACATTCGGGGAAACCACATTGAATACTTGTGCTATCAGTAAAGCCAAGGCCCCATCTATTGAAGAGACCAGGGCCTCGTTGTGAAGTGTTTTATTTTGTAACCGTACTATGAATGTATGTGTAGGATTGTTAAGTGTTGAAATATGTTGGACATACCTGAATTATGATGTTAATTATGTGAGTGTTGCTTGACACTAGAGTTATTGGTAACTAGGGTATGTCGTGTGATTGGAGTGTGAGAGCAAGTCCTAGAAGATTGCTCAAGGGTATCTCCTCCATGTGTGAGGAAAGATGAACTTGGGTGAGTGATTTTCCCCAAGAAAACTTGCATTTAGCCCGTGTTGCAATGGGGGTATAAGGAGGGAACATTGGCCATGAGAGCCTTGTATGAAATTCAGTTATATGGGTCCATGTGTGGCCTTGTTCTTGTATTGCAATGGTTGTCTCCATGGGTTGTCCACCCACACCCCCATAAAGGATATTCATGGAATTTCCTTAGTTTCTTTCACCTTGAGGGATTTTGGGATTTCCATGTGTTTATGTTCTTGTTGTGTTTGTGTGTGAGTGTTTGTTTCCTGTTTATTGTGGTTTCCCCAAGCTCGGGGGTGGCCTCATGAGAGGCCTAGGATGGGAGGTGAGCTTCCCATGGTCATTTCCTTTGCCTTGTATATATTTGCAGGTTGGTGGAAGCTCAAAGAGGATCTATCATGGAGGTCTTCATCTTTTGGATGGTTGAGAGAAGACATCCCTTTTATTCCATTGTGAATCACTCTTTGTATTTAGATTTCATTTGATGTAAAAGAGAATGTAATGCTTTTTACTTGGAGCTATGGTGATGATCAAATAGATAAGAGATTGTAATTTGATTGATCTGCCATTGTGTGGCAATAGCAATTTGCAATGCTTTAATGTATCAATGAAGATGTATTTGTATTTGATGTAATTGTATATGTATTGCAATGGATTCCTTAATGTTTACAATGAATTCTTGCATACGTTGTAAAAGATCTCTCTCTCTCTCTTCATAGGTGAAAATACTCTCTTTGCAAATGAGTTATGAATATTGAAAGATTAAACATTGTAACAATTTCCTTATGATATCATATTTGGTTTGATATATGTTTATCGTAGAATCATATTTGATGAACCATATGTAATGATCATTGAAAACATCCTCTAAATGTGATTTATATCTCACCTTCAATCCTTACAATTGAAATGAAATAACTATGAAGAACTGAATAGATTAGTTTTTATTGTTACCTCAATAGATTTGCAAATCAACTATATTTAATCCTCATTGAAACACTATCAATTTTAAAGCTATAGACTTCCTAATGCAATAAGGAAACTTATAAAATGATAATCAAATAAAGAAAAGTGGTAAATATTGTAGTTATGTAAGAGACATTCCCAGAATTTTAGAGCAAAATAACTCTCTGGATTTTGTATCAGAATGACAATATTCCCATACCACAGAGAATATTCTGCTCATTATATTAAGTTCCTTATTAGAATTAACTTAAGCCTTGATTTATATACTAACCTATCTTTTGGACACTTAATTGCTATTAATGTAAGTTAGTAAACTTAGTCCTAAAGGCCTACCCCATTCAAAGTAAATGATGGGACCCACGCAAGATTTGATGTTATTTTCAAAACAAAATAAACAAAAAAATATATACTATTTCATTACCTCTACGTTGGACTTTGGGGACTGCAAGTGGAGGGCAATAAAGTGAGCTTGCATCAAATATTTAGTAAGGACAAGACTGCCCCCAAAACTTGCGCCCATACTCCTTGTCATGTTGGCATTTAGGATGTTTGGTAAAGATTGATCACCCACTTCCATGTCTTCAAACTCACGTAGGCTTTTGAGGAAGTTGTAAACTTGTAATAAATTCCCTTACCTCTCTTTAGTTGCACCACCCTTTGTTGACTTACCTTTCCCCTTGAAGGCGCTGTTTTGTTTGGGGAATTGACACTTTTCCTTTTGTCTCTAACTTAACACAGGGTATGGTGCGCCCCTTTCCATGCATTAAATATTGCACTTTTCTTCTCCCTTAAATGGCGCACCTTTAGTCATGAGGGAGAGGGTTGTTTTCTCTTTGGGCATGTGGTTTAACATAGGAGTTAAGAGGGAGATAGGGTGTAGCTTAGGTGGTGTGAGTAGGATAGTATTTAGTTAAGTTAGCTTAGTTAGTTAGTTAATTTTGTTTATTTGAAAACTAATGCATTGTTATAGATATAGATAGTTTTATGTTAATCAATATTATTATTTATTAATTTGCTAATTATATGTTGCTCAATATTATTAACTAAATAGTATGTACATATTATTAGTTAATATATTATAATTTATTAATTAATTAATAACTATATTAATTCATTATTATATTATAATTAATAATTAATAATATATAAAATATTTAATTATAATCATTAATTAATTAGTTAATAAATTTGTTAATAAATTTATTAATTAGTGAATTAATTTAATTCATGTTTATCCAATTTGGGTTAATGGTTTAAATTGATTTATTAGTTTATAGGTGCATTGATTAATTGGTATAATGTAATCATTAATTGAATTAATTGGTACCCATTTTGAACGGAAATTGGTATAGACGACTATTGAAGTTTATGTTCAATATTTTTCATTAGTTATCAATTCTATTTTCATAACCAAGTTGGTCTTGAATTAAACATAATTGGAAATGGTTAACCTATTTATAGAATATCGAATAACAATAAATATTCAAATTCCTCTTGGATAACCTATATGATTAATCGGCTGATGATCGATGAAATTGATCGTTAAGATGATTAACGAACTTCGATTATATTGAATTTCATCTAGCATCCTATGGAAAAACAACTTTGTAGAGGTTTTGACCTCCTGACTCCTTTGAGCTTGACATTAACACCCTTTTACCTGCATCATGAATGTGGCAACTTATATCCTTTTAAAATAAAATTGTTGGTTGTGTTTTGACCCGAACTTTTGGGCATCACATTTTGGTATCATAGCAATGTTCAACACTAGGAGCCTTAACCACCACAATTAACAATTGAACGTTGGTCCTTGTGTAGGATGCCAGTAGTTACACGACAGGCCCATGGACACGGGTGAGGAACAGGGAGAGGCCGTAGGCATGCTCCCTCCATTTAAGTGGAGGAGATTGAGATTCTGGAAGGGAATTAGGATCCCCCTCCCGAACCAACACTAGATCCCAACCGAGAATTATTGACAGCTTTTCAGAACTTGGCCGGTATTATTCTGGATAGACTACCTCCGTTTGGTCACCAGCAGGATTATGGTTTAGGGCGTGTGGCTAGAGAGCGGAGTAGGAGCCCTTCCAGAAGGGAAGAGGGATAGGCAAAGTCAGTACATGGTCCAGAGCCACCACCTAGGGTTGAGGGTCGCACACGAGCTTTAGACACAAAATTTGCTATCAGAGAGTTGATGCGCCTTGGCCCACCCACTTTTGAGGGATCCATAGATGGTATAGAGGCAGAGTCATGGCTTCATAGCTTAGGTAGATGTTTTGGGTTGTGTGCCTATGACAGCAATGTCAAGGCCCACTTTGCTATTCACTTATTGAGAATTGGAGCCTCTTCATGGTGGGAACATGAGCAGTTTAAGGGACACTTGGACCTTAACACATTGACCTGGGAGACTTTCTTAGAACTCTTCAAGGCCAGGTACTTGTCGGAGTAGTTTCGATAGAAGCGTATTAACGAGTTTCATAGCCTTCAGCAGAGGGGACTGACAGTGGCCCAGTATGAGGGCAAGTTCATTGACCTACTCCCTTATGTGGAGTACATGAGAGATGAGAAATTGTAGGTTAACTGGTTCATCAGTGGTTTGAACGACAACATTGCAGACATGGTACGTATGTTGCCACCTAGAGATCTACAGTTTACAGTTGACAGGGCTAAGGTAGCCGAAGAGGTTGTTAGAGGGTCATTTGATTCTCGAGATCAGTTTCAGCACAATAATTCTGCATCACAAGGTTCCAGTTTTCAAAGAAATCATTGGAAGAAGAATAAGAGGTATTCTTCGGGGTCTTTCCAAACCCCTCAGCAGACTCAGCAAGAGCAGCCTTAGCAGCAGGATCGACAGGATCATAAGCAAAAAGCTTCACAGGGACATCAGGGCAATAAGCCCAAGCAGTGGCAGGGTCAGGGGGAGAAGAGGGATCATAGGACAGACATACCATACACCCCTTCTGTCGGGACCCAGCAGTCCTCTAGAGGTGGTTTTATCAGATCTACCAGAGGAGGTGGATCATAATTCAGTAGGCCATAGGGGGCACAGGTACATGTACATGGACCATGATTCACTTGTGGGGGAATGGGACATATTGCTAGAGATTGTACACAGGGCAGCAGACAGAGAGCAGCCAGATTAGAGCCCACTATGGGGGACTTAGGTAGGTCCCATAGAGTATTTGCAGCGGTGGATAACCGCTAGGCCAAGCACCAGGCCACTGTGATTGAGTCAGCAGGTATGATTCGAGGTATCAGTATTTCTATATTGTTTGACTTAGGAGCCACTGACTCCTTTATATCTCCTTTTGTAGTGGAGCGTTGCAGGCTAGTGGCATCTAGGCAAAATGATAGCTGAGAAGTTGAGTTGGCTTCCGGTTCTAGAGTATCGGTCACCTCCTTGGTTAGAGATTGTCAGATTCAGATTGGAGAGTTGACCACATCAAAAGACCTTAGGATTACCCCATTGGGATCATATGATGTACTACTTGGCATGGATTGGCTATACACCCACAGAGCCAAGCTAGATTGCCGCCAGAAGAAGATTGAATGTTTGGATGATGACAGCATGGCTATAGTTATTTCAGGGGTTCAGAGACCAGTATCTCTTCGCATGATATCCGCTAGGCAAGTTAGGTGGTGTATGTAGAAGGGATGTTAATTATTTTCCATCACTATCAGTGACAGAGGGGATGAGGATGAGAGTGAGACTTCTCTTGAGGACCATCCCATCCTGCAGGGATTTGTAAATGTATTCCCATCAGAGTTACCTGGTATGCCTCCACGCAGAGCAGTTGACTTTCACATAGACCTTGTGCCAGGAGCTGAACCAGTATCCAGAGCACCCTATAGGATGACCATGAATGAGCTTAATGAGCTCAAGATTCAGCTTGAGGAGTTGTTAGAGAAGGGACACATTCATCCTAGTGTTTCTCCTTGGGGTGCGCCAGTGATCTTCGGTAAGAAAAAGGATGGGTCACTTAGGTTGTGCATGGATTATCGACAGTTGAATAAGGTTACCATTAAGAATCGATATCCACTTCCTAGGATTGATGACTTATTTGACTAGTTGCAGGGTGCCCTTGTATTCTCCAAGATAGATCTAAAGTCAGGGTACCATCAATTCAGGATAGTTGACAGTGACATTCATAAGACCACATTCCACACTAGGTACGGCCACTATGAGTTTACCATGGTACCTTTCGGTCTTACGAATGCCCCAGCTGTATTCCACACCTTCCTAGATAAGTTTGTAATTGTGTTCCTTGACGACATCCTAATATATTCCAAGGATGAGAAGGAGCATGAAGGGCACTTGAGATAGGTTTGGCAGTGTTTGAGAGATAATCAGTTATTTGGCAGCCTATCAAAGTGTTCCTTCTTCAGATTAGAGGTTAAGTATTTGGGGCATGTCATATCCGGTGATGGGATCTCAGTAGACCCATCAAAGATAGAGGCTATTATGAATTGGCCAGCACCAACCATAGTGACTGAGGTCAGAAGTTTCATGGGACTAGCTGGTTATTACAGATGTTTTGTTGAAGGATTTTCTAAGGTAGCACATCCTATCACTTCCCTTCAGCGAAAGGGGAAGAAGTTCGAGTGGACAGAGAAGTGTGAGAGAGCTTTTCAAGACCTCAAGAGAGCACTCACCAGTGCACCGATTCTTGCAGTGCCAGATCCTTCAGCGGAATTTGTGGTATGCACAGATGCTTCATTAGATGGATTAGGGGTAGTCCTTATGCAGGGAGGGTGAGCTATTGCTTACGAGTCTAGGAAGCTTAAGACTCATGAGCTTAATTACCCTACACATGATTTAGAGCTTGCATTAGTGGTACATGCCTTAGTACGATGGTGTCACTTCCTCTTAGGTCACCGCTTTGAGCTTCATTCAGACCATCAGAGTCTTCAGTATATATTTACTCAGCTGAACCTTAATGCTCAGTAGAGGTGATGGATGGAGTTCTTATGTGAGTATGACTTTGATGTCCACTACATCAAGGGGAAGGAGAATGTGGTTGCAGATGCCTTGAGCAGGAGCCGGCATGATATCTATTCTATGACTGCAGGCACAGATTTGAGGGGTTGGATCCTCTGTCATCTCCAAGAAGATGAGTGGTATACTGAGGTTTGTGAGATGATTCGATCCCAGAGACCCTTGGAGGTGAAGTATCTTGGTTATACCTTAGAGTTTGATGGGCTTTTGCGCCATTGTGAGCGTATCTATGTACCTTCTATCGGTGATCTACGTGCTTTCATTATACTTGAGGCTCACAAAGCACCTTATGCAGCACATCTCGAGGTTAAGAAGCTACATGCAGATTTGAGATGACTGTATCATTGGCCAGGCATGAGATTGCAGATTGCTGAGATAGTGGCTAGATGTCTTGAGTGTCAGCGGATTAAGGCAGAGCACCACCATCCTGGTGGACTCCTGTAGCCACATGAGATTCCATTGTGGAAGTGGGAGGTTATATCCATGGACTTTATAGTTGGTCTTCCGATGTCTGCCTGATGCCATGATGCTATTATGGTGATGGTGGACCGGTTGACTAAGGTAGCCCATTTTTCTCCAGTTTATACTACCTTTACAGCACCCGCAGTAGCCCAGGTGTTCTTACAAGACATTGTCAGACTTCATGGCATACCTCATAAGATCATCTCAGATAGAGACTCTCTTTTCACTTCATCCTTTTGGAGAGAGCTTCAGGCAGCATTGGGCACCAGGCTCAATTTCAGCACACCCTATCATCCAGAGACAGATGGGCAGGCCGAGAGGGTCAATCAGGTTTTAGAGGACATCCTTCGCATGTATGTTATGGATCATCAGACCCGGTGGGAGGAGTACCTACATCTTGTGGAGTTTGCCTATAATAATGGGCATCATGCATCTTTGGGAATGCCTCCTTTCTAGGCATTATATGGTAGACCTTGCAGGACCCCGCTAAGTTGGCATAGGATCGAGGACAGAGTTTCTATTAGTCCTGAGTTAGTTTGGGATATGGAGCAGTAGGTTACCCTAATTAGGCAGTGTCTCTTAGAGGCTCAGGATAGATAGAAAAAGTATGCAAATGTGAAGAGGGTAGACCAAGCCTACCTTGTGGGAGACAGAGTCTTCTTGAGAGTGCGACTGCACAAGAGTCCAATCCATTTTGGAAGAGGCTCTAAGCTCACACCCCATTTTCTTGGTCTGTTTGAGATCCTAGAGAGGATAGGGCCCATTGCTTATCGTCTAGCCTTGCCACCTAGCCTGTCATGCATCCACGATGTGTTTCATGTATCGGTATTGTGAAAATATATTTATGACGAGTCTCATACTATTGATTAGGATGCCTTACAGGTGGAGTTAGATGGCCAGCTGGCCCTTGAGCCCATTTGCATTTTGGCTCGACAGACGTTGGGACTTCGAGGCAGAATGCTGGACCAAGTTAGGGTCCAGTGGGATTGCTATGATGAGGTCACAGCCTCATGAGTGGATGCAATACAGATGAGGGCCCAGTATCTGCACCTCTTTGATGAACTCCAAGAGGATGTTCATGCCTAGAGGGGGTGGATGTGAGGCCCACCTTCGGCCCACATAGTGATCCCGATTTTGAGACTTAGCATTTCATTTTGATTATGTTTTTGGAGATACTTGGACTCTTTCAATCTACTGTTATGTTGTGATGGACTCGTTAGACTTCACATTTTGTTGACTCTGTATGTGGCTCCATGATGAGTGGATTTGGATTTGATCATGTTAGACTATATAGTTTCGTTGATCCTGTGCAAGGATCCATGCTTAGTAGTTTCAGATGTGATTATGTTAGATGCTATTATTATCTTTTTATTATGAGAACCTGATGACTATCTGATGATGATAATAGACTATAGATAATCTTGATTTCATTTGAATTATGCTATTGAATTACAAATTGAATTATGCAAATTAAATTATGAATTATATAGGCAATTGAAGTAATAACTGGTTATGCAAATTGAATTTACTTAATGTGATTATTGAATCCTAAATGATTACGTGTAGACAACTGAATTATGACATTTCATTCTAGGTGATCGAATGACCAATTGAATTGTGTTAGATCATTACTTTTTGTATGACTCCTTGTATGCAATTGAGCTAAGATTAATGTGTAGATATTACATCTTGTATGTTATATATGATGGTTTTCTTCCTTGAATTACTGATGCTGCATTTAGGTTTTGCAGGTGGAAGGACCATGGAAACATTCGGGGAAACCACATTGAATACTTGTGCTATCAGTAAAGCCAAGGCCCCATTTATTGAAGAGACCAGGGCCTCGTTGTGAAGTGTTTTATTTTGTAACCGTACTGTGAATGTATGTGTAGGATTGTTAAGTGTTGAAATATGTTGGACATACCTTAATTATGATGCTAATTATGTGAGTGTCACTTGACACTAGAGTTATTGTTAACTAGGGTAGGTCGTGTGATTGGAGTGTGAGAGCAAGTCCTAGAAGATTACTCAAGGGGGTATTTTAAGTGTAACCTCTTATCTTAGGATCCCTAAGTCAAGTCATACGTTACATTTTCGTGCTTTAATTGAACCATGGTTTTTGGAGGGTTAAATGGGACCCTAGGGGGTAGTTTCATGCATTTTTAGGTAGCCCATTCCTTGTACCCATAGGTTAGGGGTAATTTTAGCATGGGAAAAAACATATGTTGACCTTTTGTCCCCTCCAATAGTGCCCATTTAATCTTGCACGAAATTTCAACTTGCATGATGAACCATCTTAATGAGGGTTGTGGAGAGTTGGTTGGGGGAGTCCCTTTTAGTAGAACTTTTAGAGGGGTTTGGGTTGTTCACCCACTCTCTACCTTTAGAGACCACTAAAATTGGAGAAGGAAAAAAGCTAAGGATAGAAGAAAGAAAAAGCTCAAAACTTCATCATTTTGCATTGGATCATAGGTTGGAGGATCTTGCTCTTCATCTCTTTCATTTTGTTGTAGATGAAACTTGTAGATGTAAATTTTGTTAAGTGTTTTAGCTCCCCATGGTTGGTCATGGTGAGAGCATGAAATGGCATTGTATTTTCTTTTGTGATTGGATTTTGGGTTGTATACTCTTAGATTCACTCACCCTTGGGAGGGAAGAGAAATCGAGAGGGGGTGTGGAAATGGAGGCAACTCCATGTGTAGAATCTCCTCCATGTGTGAGGAAAGATGAACTTGGGTGAGTGATTTTCCCCAAGAAACCTTGCATTTAGCCCGTGTTGCAATGGGGGTATAAGGAGGGAAGACTGGCAATGAGAGCCTTGTATGAAATTCAGTTATATGGGTCCATGTGTGGCCTTGTTCTTGTATTGCAATGGTTGTCTCCATGGGTTGTCCACCCACACCCCATAAAGGATATTCATGGAATTTCCTTAGTTTCTTTCACCTTGAGGGATTTTGGGATTTCCATGTGTTTATGTTCTTGTTGTGTTTGTGTGTGAGTGTTTGTTTCCTGTTTATTGTGGTTTCCCCAAGCTCGGGGGTGGCCTCATGAGAGGCCTAGGATGGGAGGTGAGCTTCCCATGGTCATTTCCTTTGCCTTGTATATATTTGCAGATTGGTGGAAGCTCAAAGAGGAGCTATCATGGAGGTCTTCATCTTTTGGATGGTTGAGAGAAGACATCCCTTTTATTCCATTGTGAATCACTCTTTGTATTTAGATTTCATTTGATGTAAAAGAGAATGTAATGCTTTTTACTTGGAGCTATGGTGATGATCAAATAGATAAGAGATTGTAATTTGATTGATCTCCCATTGTGTGGCAATAGCAATTTGCAATGCTTTAATGTATCAATGAAGATGTATTTGTATTTGATGCAACTGTATATGTATTGCAATGGATTCCTTAATGTTTACAATGAATTCTTGCATACATTGTAAAAGATCTCTCTCTCTCTCTCTCTTCATAGGTGAAAATACTCTCTTTGCAAATGAGTTATGAATATTGAAAGATTAAACAGTGTAACAATTTCCTTATGATATCATATTTGGTTTGATATATGTTTATCGTAGAATCATATTTGATGAACCATATGTAATGATCATTGAAAACATCCTCTAAATGTGATTCATATCTCACCTTCAATCCTTACAATTGAAATGAAATAACTATGAAGAACTGAACAGATTAGTTTTTATTGTTACCTCAATAGATTTGCAAATCAACTATATTTAATCCTCATTGAAACACTATCAATTTTAAAGCTATAGACTTCCTAAGGCAATAAGGAAACTTATAAAATGATAATCAAATAAAGAAAAGTGGTTAAGATTCTAGTTATGCAAGAGACATTCCCAGAATTTTAGAGCGAAATAACTCTCTGGATTTTGTATGGGAATGACAATATTCCCATACCACAGAGAATATTCTACTCATTATATTAAGTTCCTTATTAGAATTAACTTAAGCCTTGATTTATATACTAACCTATCTTTTGGACAGTTAATTGCTATTAATGTAAGCTAGTAAACTTAGTCCTAAAGGCCTACCCCATTCAAAGTAAATGATGGGACCCACGCAAGATTTGATGTTATTTTCAAAACAAAATAAACAAAAAAATATATACTATTTCATTACCTCTACGTTGGACTTTGGGGACTACAAGTGGAGGGCATTAAAGTGAGCTTGCATCAAATATTTAGTAAGGACAAGACTGCCCCCAAAACTTGCGCCCATAGTCCTTGTTGTCATGTTGGGATTTATGATGTTTGGTAAAGGTTGACCACCCACTTCCATGCCTTCAAACTCACGTAGGCTTTTGAGGAAGTTGTAAACTTGTAATAAATTCCCTTACCTCTCTTTAGTTGCGCCACCCTTTGTTGACTTACCTTTCCCATTGCAGGCGCTATTTTGTTTGGGGAATTGACACTTTTCCTTTTGTCTCTAACTTAACACAGGGTATGGTGCGCCCCTTTCCATGCATTAAATATTGCACTTTTCTTCTCCCTTAAATGGCGCACCTTTAGTCATGAGGGAGAGGGTTGTTTTCTCTTTGGGCACGTGGTTTAAGATAGGAGTTAATCGGGAGATAGGGTGTAGCTTAGGTGGTGTGAGTAGGATAGTATTTAGTTAAGTTAGCTTAGTTAGTTAGTTAATTTTGTTTATTTGAAAACTAATGCATTGTTATAGATATAGATAGTTTTATGTTAATCAATATTATTATTTATTAATTTGCTAATTATATGTTGCTCAATATTATTAACTAAATAGTATGTACATATTATTAGTTAATATATTATAATTAATTAATTAATTAATAACTATATTAATTAATTATTATATTATAATTATTAATTAATAATATATAAAATATTTAATTATAATCATTAATTAATATTTTTTAATTAATTAGTTAATAAATTTGTTAATAAATTTATTAATTAGTTAATTAATTTAATTCATGTTTATCCAATTTGGGTTAATGGTTTAAATTGATTTATTAGTTTATAGGTGCATTGATTAATTGGTATAATGTAATCATTAATTGAATTAATTGGTACCCATTTTGAACGGAAATTGGTATAGAGGACTATTGAAATTTATGTTCAATATTTTTCATTAGTTATCAATTCTATTTTCATAACCAAGTTGGTCTTGAATTAAACATAATTGGAAATGGTTAACCTATTTATAGAATATCGAATAACAATAAATATTCAAATTCCTCTTGGATAACCTATATGATTAATCGATTGATGATCAATGAAATTGATCGTTAAGATGATTAACGAACTTCGATTATATTGAATTTCATCTAGCATCCTATGGAAAAACAACTTTGTAGAGGTTTTGACCTCCTGACTCCTTTGAGCTTGACATTAACACCCTTTTACCCACATCATGAATGTGGCAACTTATATCCTTTTAAAAAAAATTTGTTGGTTGTGTTTTGACCCGAAATTTTGGGCATCATAGATCTGGCATTTTCCCCTTTTCTACCCCATTTTCCACTTCTTTTCTGCATAATTATGGCATCCTAATTTGAAACTCAAAGATTCTTGACTTATGGGTCAATGTTGACCTTTTGGGTCAAAGTTGACCTTTTGTGTCAAATTCAACCTTTTTGGGTCAAAGTTGACCTTGAATTTGACTTAGGTCAAATTCAACCTCGACCTTGACCTTGGGTCCAAATTTCAAGGTTTCATGATTTCTAGATGTCAGGTTTCGGAAAGAATTGTTTTCCCACCTCCGGGTCAGCTATTTTGATCTTTCAAATGGTAAAATCATAAATTTTATTTAATCTAGGTCCGTTTCTATGGGTATGGGCCCAATGAGAATTTATTTCTCACATGTGGCCCCTCTAGAAGTTTGTGCCCTAGATCACTATAAAAGGAGGCCTTCCTCTCTCATTTTATCCATCTCATCTCATCCAATTTCATGCTCAAGCACTCTCAAGAAAGAAGATCAAGTATTAGGCCTTCAAGCATTGAAGATCCAATTTATCAAGGAGATCATTGTTAGCCATTGAAGCATTCAAGGTCTATGGAGCCCTCTTATTCAAGATTTCTCCATCCATCCATTCAATCATCTTCCTATTCCAAGATCCATTCAAGATGGTGTTAAAGATCCAAAGAAAAATGATTTGAGACATCCTACATCCAATTCTACATTCATTTGGAGAATCCATACTTGCGGATTCAAGGATTTGAATCCTCCACAAGGGTTTCAACATAAGCAAGGTGAATTGTTACCATTTACTTTGTTTATCTCTGCAAATTTCAAGGTTAATTCCTAAATTGGGGATTGACTGAGGCAAATCCTACCCCAATAAAAAAAACCATTTTTATTTTAGGTACAGGTGTGGGATGACAAATATTAGTTCAGATCTGGATACCCTTTTCACCAAACTTTTAGGATCCATGAACAAAATTTTTGTCAGAGCAGTTGGGTCAAGGTCCACCTTCAGTGAGGGGTAAGATTGTGCCCAGGGGTAAGATTGTACCCTGATCCTAAGGCCAAGGTCGACTTGGCTGAGAAAAGAAAAATATTTCTGGGGTTTTTAGATCTCCTAGTTTCAGTGTAGAAATGGGAAAATCAATATTTTCCTGAGACTGTTTGATAGGGTTTTCAACCAATTCTTTTTCAGAGGTAAGTATCTTTATTTTTTTCATTTCAACATTAGCCTTCTACCTTTACTTTCCATATCAATATAATTTCATGTATGAGTAAAATATTTGTTTTGGGGTCTCTTTTATTGCAAACCATTGTCCTAGGACCCCATCCATATTTTTCATCTTTCATCTTCACATAAAAAGGTTTACACATTTCAAAATATCTCTGACTAATTTTAATTTGAGGATACATATGCATAAATTTTGCAAAGAAGTTTGTCTGAGTTGAATCCCAAAACATGTTTTGGATGTGGAACATGAATTCGACTACCAATCCTCCTTATTACAACATCTCTTTGATTAGGAGATACCCGTGTATTATTCTTCAAAAATTATTCAATCAAGGATGTCAAAGCTTCAACAATTTCTTTATCTTTTCATCGTAGTCTACCAGAAAATGCCCATAACTCATTGCTATTTGGATCTTCAAATCTTTGACACCTTCCCAAGGCTATCATTAGAGACTTTCTACTTATTTTCAATGTTCTTCTTGTCTTTCTAATGAGTCAATATCTCTTCATTTGAGTACTTACTATCATTGATGTAAGTACATGTCGTGTGACATTACTATCTTCCATGCGTGATGTAGAACCCACACTCTCATATGCAACCATTATATTCTTTACAATAAATTTTTCACTTGACTCATCCATTGTTCTTAGCCCAAGAATCTTCATGATTGGGCTAAATTTCATATTTCTCATCATTTCAACAAATAGTTGACATCTTCCTTTCATGTTTAAATTCCTCAAAAAATGATCTCCAAATATGATTAGCATTTCTTTGACAAGTATGCTTGGGAATCTTGTGAGGCATTGCTTGCAAAATGTTAGTATCAATATCAATCAAATATTTTGGCTTTCTATAAATAATTCTAGGAGCATCAAATACATTATGTGTGAATTATGTACCATTTTGAGTTCCTTCAACATGAGATGATGTTTGTGCCTACACCTTGGGATGTAGACAATGGTGTGCCGTCAACATGATACAAGGGGCTACATACACCTTGGGATGTAGACAATGGTGTTCCCGCACCTTGGGAAGTAGACAATGGTATGCCTCCAACATTAGATGATGATGTCTCTTAAACTTGGAACTCATAGATGATGTGCCCCACATCTTCATAATTCAATTGTCTTGTTGCATGCAAGTTTCTCATCCATTGTCTTTTTGTTTCCAATTCTAATTCTCTCTTAATTTGTATTGATGTTTCATGTTCCTCATCCAAAGAAAAATATTCTTCTATGGTATCCAATTTTTTTTGTTCACAAATTTGTCTCATTCTTTCCCATTTCTTCTCTTTATCTCTTTCATGCTCTTCTGGTGTTAAATTCTTTGCTCATTTCCTAGGCATGATGATGATTTCTTAATATGAATTGATTACAATTTTAAAATATAATATAAATGTAAAAACAATAAGTCAAATTACAATATAAACCTCTTACAATATGACAAATTATAATATAAATTTATTACAATTATATCAAATTATAAATTAACCAAGTCTATATCATACCTATTATAAACCAAAACACTCTTTATTCACATTTGACATGTAAAAAATTAAAAAACTTACCTCAATCGATAAATTTCGGTGATAATAATTGACTTTCACAATTCGATGTTGATTTTAAACCAAAAGATGGTTTAAATTGATAGAGTATGCTTCTTTGTCACTATCAACACCATGAAAAGCAAAAAAATTTCAGACAACACGTAGAACTCAGACAACATATAGAAAAAGTGGCCTCTTTCATGAGATCCTTGGCAAAGAAGACCGTTTATTTTAGTCTTCCATAGCACAAGTGCACTATAATGCATGCACCCTATGTAAAACTAAAAAGTGTTATGCATTCTCTTGCATAGAATGAGTACAGTATAGGGTGTGCACCCTATAGCATGTGCATCCTATGCCAAATAAGAAAAAGGGAGAGAGAGAGAGAGAGAGAGAGTGAGAGAGAGAGAAGAGAGAGAGAGACGAGAGAGAGAGAGAGGAGAGAGAGAGAGAGAGAGAGAGAGAGATCCTAAGAGTTATAAAACCTTCATATTTCTTAGGTAATCCTAAGAAAGATTATGTTTTCTAATCAAAAGAAAATATATTACAAATATAGGTCAAGAACCAAATCATAATGATCTCCCTTCATTTGATAAAATATGAATAAGAATATGTCAAGAAGGTCAACCACAAGCGTAATAATATTAAGAATGTACCAATAAGCTATGTAGATCAGAAAAAGCCATCGCAAGATTGGATACCACAAACTAGTCAAGAAATGTGAAGAATAGTTAACTCCCACCAAGAATCTACAAGATCCCATAAGTGAAGACACCAAATAAGATGAGAACCTAGGAGAAGGTTTCGAAAGGCTATAGGAAAAATCCATAATTTTCACACTTGAAAAAGATCCAAATTGAATGAACACTAAAAGAAACTTGGAGACTGAACTAGATTAGGAAATAAAAAACAAAATATTTTGGTGGATACAATATTGCCAGGAACCCAAGAAGCTCCTGCATCAGACACTCAAGGTTATTTGAAAATTTAGCCTCTCAATTTCTTGGAGTAAGGGAAAACCATGATGGTTTCCCTTACCCTGACATATCCATGAAGAAATTCTCATTTGTTCTATTTTTCTATTTGACAAGATACTCTTTATACTATCTACCCCTTGTACTCCTACCAACTCGACTATATAAAATGTATGCTATCTCTTCCATTTGTTTCTTAGGATATTGTTTCTCAACATCTGATTCATCACTATAAAAAAATATGGTTCTTTATACTTATACAAATCTTCAATATTGAATATAAGTGAAATATCCATATCATTTGGCAAGTCCACTTCATGTGCATTCCATGAATCAAACTTCCTCAAGATCATACACAATTTGAACTTCTTCATCTCCAACTTGTTATATGTCCTAATATAAAACCTTCCTTCCTTTAGATATACAATAACTCATCCCCTACATGGAATTCTTTATGTCTCCTCTTTATATCTTCTTTCTCCTTCTATGTCTAATTTACTATCTCTAAATGTTGTTTGACCTAGTTGTGTAAGCTACTCATATATTTTGTAAATAATTTACTTCTACAGTCCTTTTGACGTCATGAAAAGGATATCCCTCAACTTTTATGCTCCTTTAGGACTAAAATTAGTAATTACCTTAATGGTGTCTTCCTTGTGCTCCAATTGACAAAATTTTTATATGCAAATTCTTCTTATGCTAGAATGAAATCTTAATTTTCAGTATTTTCTCCAACAAAAAATTTAGTAAGTTACCCAAAATCCTTGTCAGTGCCTCAATTTTTCCATCTATCTATGGATGAATTTGTATACTAAACTTCAATTATGTCTTCATCTTCTTTGAAAGTCTCCTGCTTAAATACCAACGAACTTACTATTCTGTCTGAAACTATAATTTTAGGAATTCATACAATCTCACAATCTCCTTGAAAATAAGTCATCTACATCTATTGCATTTTTTGTCTTCTTACAAGATATGAAATGAACCATGTTAAAAAATCTATCCTACTATCACAAATATATAATTATTATCTCTTGGTGTTTTTGGTAACTTATGTACAAAATCCATGCTAATATTCCTTACAAGGTGTAGTTGGTAAAATCAAAGGTGTATACAATCCAATATTCGAACTACTTTTCTTTACATCTTGACAAAATCTAAACTTAGAAAAAACATTCTTACATCCTTATGAATATGAGGCCATAAGTAATTTTCACTTACTAAATCCAATGTCTTGTCAATACAAAATTTTCCAGCTAATACCCCACAATGCTTCTCCTTAATCAATCTTCAGTCATATAACTTCTGGGTATATGTAAATGAATTCCTCAGAATAAAAATACCATCCTACTAAAATAGTCCAACCATTTTCTATGGTCTTCTACTGTATGTTCTTTGCAAGATTTCCAAGGTTCTAAGAAATCAAGATCATCTTCATTCAAGGTCTTAAACTCATCAAACATCAATACTTGAACTCTCAAATCTATGTCAAAAAGGTTCATCTACTCAAAGGATCATCATATTATTTGTTTTACCACTCCTTTGTTTCAACACAAATGTATAACTCTGCAATAATTCAACCCATCACATATGTCTCTGATTCAACTTACTTTGATTGTGCAGATATTGCAATGCTTGATGATCAGTGTACAACACAAACTCCTTAGGGAACACGTAATGTCTCTATTTCTTAAATCTTGAAATTATGGAATTAAATTCCTGATCATAAACTAAATATCTTCTCTTGGGATCATTCAAATTTTGACTAAAATAGAAATCATTCTATCTTCTTGAGTAAACACTATCGAAATTGTATTTCCACTCGCATCCACTCGCATCATAGTCTACTTGAAATATTTTATTGAAATCAGGTAAGGAAAACACAAGTTGTTCAATCACCTTTTTCTTCAACAACTCAAATCTTTTTTTTGTTCCATGCATCTACTTGAATTATTTCATGTCCCCTC
>BSBK01013159.1:0-174642 GCA_027943335.1 Chamaecyparis obtusa | reverse complement strand
CAATAGAAAGGATAAAAACATGGATATGTAAAAAATTGTAGGTGAACAAAAGCGTAGAAAGATAGAATCATGGATATGAAACTCTAACTAAAAAGATGAATAAAACAACAAAACAACCAAAAAAAGTGATGATATGTGAAACCAGTAAGGGTTTGGAAACAAAAATAATATGAAGGAAATAGTAGAATGGATAGATACATGCAAATGAATGCAATAATAAAGGAAATATAAAAATAACATTAACCAGAAGTAAACACACACATACCTGGCTAAATAGCTTTAATTCTTGCTACATTGCACTCTGCTTTCTTTCTGTTCTTCATTGGGTGTTGAATGGGATGAATGAGATGTTTGAAGTCTACTTGTCTTTACTTTGAGCACTCTTATAATTGGAAATTTGAATTTCAAGCTTTACTTGCAAGAATTCATTTGATGACTGCTTTTAGTTAATATGTGATGGGTCTTTAATGGTTATTGGTGGCCTACAAAATTTATTTTGAATTTGTAGGTGGTTATTGTTGACGTGACCACATCTTGTGCGCTTAAGGAGGAATGGTGAAATATTTTGGCTGGATTGAGGGACAACATCTTTTCTAAGTGTTAAAGGGTTGTTTAACATATATGTAGGCAATATAGGTATGAGTAGTAGCATTGAGGTGACAACTGTCAACATCTCTTCGTTAATGGTGTGTCATTAAACATTGCATTGATTATACCATGCAATGTACTTGAGGTGGTAGGCCCCATTTTAGGGTTAAATGTTCACATATAAGTGATTAGACATATGTGTAACATAGGCAGGAAAGTTTGTCTTTTTGTAATGAGCGGCCCACTTTAACTCACATCAGAACCTATTAGTGTGAATGATAGGTTGCTTGTCTGATAGGAAAGGGGCATAATTTATTATTTTCTAAATATATATATAAAAATATAGTTTTTCCTAATATGATACATTTAAAATTGTATATGTTGTGGTTATCTTATTGTTGACTTTTCAAAACCACAAGGACATGTAATGGCATTTGATGTTGTAATACCCCAAAAATGGGCTATAAGTTCATTAACCTCCTATATCATCAAATCATATGAAATCGACATCAAAGTCCTAATCTAAGGCACATCTAACATCAGCAAATCTAATTGATTATCTTAATTTTGCATCGGGGAATTTCCTAGTAATATTCCTAATTATCTTATTATCTTTAATTTTATAATTATTTGGCAATAAATCACATTTATCCTAAAGTTTGATTAATTGAATATTTTCATATTTAATTAATTAGATGTAATATTTGCCACTTAATTGTGTAATTAAATTTAATTATATCTATTATTAATTGTATTATTTAATTTGACAATAATCTAATATCATATGAATAATTGATTAAATTCTTATTTAATTAATTAAAGCAAGTTGTCATTATTTAATATATAGTTTTTAATAAAAGTTGATTAAATAATTGATTAACCCATAAATCAATTATTTTATTTTTAAAAGTAGTTAAGTTGGAAATAAATCACTTTATTATTAAATTAATTCATAAATAAAACATGCACATCATAAAAGCAGACAACTATCAATTATCAATTAAAGCTAAACTCTATTTGAGTATAAACTTAGCTTTTGCATGTTTTTGTGAGTTAATTATCTTTTATTTAAAAATAACTCAAAAATCAAGTTGAGTTATTTGAGTGATTTATGGCTTTTCCCATGCACCTCCAAAGCCTTGGATTTCTATAAAAATAATGCTCAGCTCTGCATAATTCATCTCATATTTTGCACAATCACGCTGGAGAATTGGAATTGAAGAATCAAAGCTCTTGCGAATCGACATCTTTGTGAGATCAATCTTATTTTTGCATTCATATTACATATCATTGTTAGATTAGCATTGCATATCAATTTTCAATAGCATTCATAGCATATCAATTTCATATTAGCATTCATATCATATCAATTTATCATTCTTATTGCATCATAAAATATCAAAAATATAGATTAATTGCATTTATTCCATATCTAGAATTGCATCAAATCCTTTGTTTAGGTGTCGTCTAGGTCACTGATCTCGATTACAATCTGAGAACATTAATCTCGCACCTACTAGAAGGCAGTAAATCGCTTGGTTAGATAGCTTTCAATTTTGCACGATTTTGATTATAGCTAACCTCTAATGTTTTATTGAGTGTTGTGTCTACAGATCAGGTACAATTTCACACACACATTTTTGGCACCCACCGTGGGGCAACCCACTTTTGCATGCTGGTTTTGATTTTGTTGAGAGCTAAAACCCCAAAGTTTCAAAATTTAATGTATCTCTCAAACGGCTTGGAATTTTGGTTTGAAATTGTTTTTGCAAGTTGGTAACATGTCAAGGAAGCTACAGTAAACAATTAGAATTTATGAGATATTTTGAATTTTAATATTTTTTCTTGAAATTTGGAAAACATTAATATCTGACGCAAATCAGCATATTTTTTGAAAATTTTTATATTTTTGGAAAGCTCGTTAAATTATACAGGGGGTACATTCTTTGTGTTTTAATTTGGACATGATATCATAGCTCAAATAGTGAATTTACAAAACTAGTCTGTTTTGATAAAATGGGTCTCTAGGGCACAAATGAAGAGATTTTTATAAATTTTTGCATTTTTGGAAAGCTCTCTATTTTTTAGTAGGGGTCTCTATTTGGAATTTCTATTTTTGTGGCCAAAATCATATCAAAAAAATTAGATCTTGTTGACTAGGTCAAATGCAGCAAAAAAAAAATAAGTTTTGTGATGGGTATGCACTTATATTTTTAGATGGTTCAATGAATGATATGAGTTGTCATTTGGGTTGATTTCTGGTTATTATTACTGATAATTGATTTTTAGAGCTAACCCTATGGTTTTCATAAGTTGAATATATTTTGCATATCTTGTTTGCTTGTTTGCTTGTTGGAGAGTTCGTCACTTGCTTGCGTGGAAAAGCTCAACAAAAATTACTAAAAATCAAGTAAAATCTACTAAGCACGTTGCGAGGATCCTAGGTATTCTCCTTCATCTAATAATATTTTGATTTGGGACTTAAATAAATCTCTTATGTGTCAAGCTTGTGTGCATCTTTTCATGCTTTTGATCTATTTCTACACACTTGCATAATTGATACTAGGTTGTGAACCCTTAAGGATTCATTAGTAGTCTTAGAATACTTGTGATTGATCTGGATGCTATCTTGGGTTATTAGACTTGCTAATCTACCGGCCCCTTATTTCGCCCCGTGGTTTCAATCTCAGCGCCATAAAGGGGAGGGGTCAACAGGACAGAAGCGTTAAGTGTTCCACTTGGCAACCCTTTTGTGCTTTTAGGACTCACTTATTTTCTAAGTTGGGGACTCATTTTCAGCTTGTGTGAGGTGTTAAGTGTTCCACCTTGTGGACTCATCTCATATTCGCTTTAAGCGTTAAGTGTTCCTCTTTCTACTTTTTGGGTACTTTTGGTAGATTTACTTTAGAGAATATATCTGTGCTCACATAGTAATTAGGTCCTATGAACACTATTCATGATTCTTGGAGAGTTGGATTCCTAGCGAAATCCTTCCTTGATGATGGAATCCTTGTAGGTAGGGAGGATATTTAGTGTGTTTCACATTCATCTTGATTAGTGCATCTTCTCTTATTGATCGACACATTCTCTCTCCGGAGAGGTTGATAGATCACATGGGGTTGATATCACAAGCTTTGGTGAATCAAAATTGGTTAGTGTGTCTTCTCTTATTGATTGATACATTCTCTCCCCAGAGAGGTTGATAGATCACGTGGAGTGGATATCACAGACCTTGGTGGAACAAAACTTGTCTTAGCATGTCGAATTAATCTGCTTGCTTTGTTTGGGTTAAAAGTGAAGAGGTGTCAAAACCTTGAATCTGGAGCCAAGTCCCCTTGTGGTATACTATTGTGAGTCATCTTTAGAGAGGGTAACCGTAGCAGACAATCGTTTCATAGGGAAAATTGTGTTGACGGAACCTCAAGCGGTAATAGCCATTTTTGCCATGGTAGTGACAGCCGCTATATAAATGTCCTTGTGGAAGAAATCTCCACGGGTATGGTTCATTGTTGGGTTGTCAGATCTCCCTAGCAGCTCTTGAAGATTAAGTTCTCGAACTGTGTCAAATGCTGGTGCACCGGGATTGGAGTTCACCCCTTTGAATCATAAAAGTTGCAGAGTCAAACCATTACTAAAAACCCTAGAGAGGCCAATTTTTCAATTTCAGGTATATGTGCGTTATTGCAAACCTTTTCAGAACATACACAATTAGTACTCTCAGGGATTAGCACAATTTGGTCACTGGATTGTTCATGTGCAAGGTTGGTTTTCCCTTGTTCATTATTTTCAGACGTGCTTGGAATCACTTGCTTGCTATTCTGCGTGCTTTTTTATCTACTTAGCTATTAAAAATGATTAAATCTGGTATAACCTTCAAAATTTGGACAGTACATTTTGCAAACAATCTAGAACTAAAAACCTTAAATTTTGCAAAAATTGACGTAAAGTTCTTTCTGGAGTCAAAAGTCATTTCAAGAAGTCAAAAGTCATATGACTTTTGTCAAATGTCATTTCAGTAAAGCCCATATGTCGTATGATTGAGAACCCAGTGTCGTACGAGTGTTCAAACCAACAAAATTTAGAAGCCAAAAATTGTTAGCAACTATCGTACGAGTTTCGCAACTGTCGTTTCATTTATACCCAACTGTCGTACGAGTCTACAGAGTGTCGTTTGGAAAAATTTGAGAAAGTTGTCAGAAATTGTCAAATTGCAAGATATCCAATGTTTTCAGCCTAGTTCCAGAATCTGTCAAAAATGTCATTGTGTCAGGAACAGAGCAGTAGCTATTGAGCATTCTACCATTTTTCGAGTTTGATCTTTTGAATCCGATCTAGTCTTCTGTTTGATCAATTGAGTCCTTTTTATCTCGTGTCAACACCTTGTCATAACTATGAATCTTCAATCAATCTTCAAAATAGACTAAGTGTTGAGAACTCGTGTCCGCTATCTTTTGGGCGATCTATCCCATACATCCAGGGCATAGTTTCCTTCACCCACATCTCATTAGATCTTCAAAACTATCATAATCTTGACAGGTTGCGTCATCCGATTTTCTCGAATCAAATTGTTCTTCAGTTGGTCTTCATCCTTTTTTTCTTTGTTTCATTCAAAGTTAATGGTGGAGACCAGAGCTTCTTCACACAAGAAATCAGAAGAAACATCTCAGAACTTACTTTTGACCATACCCTGGGTCCAACTTTGGAACAACTCATCAAGTCAGGTATCTACGAAGATGATGGTCTCGGTAACTTTCGATTGAAAACTGGTTACATACCTCCTTATCAACTCACAGAGGTAATCAACAAATTCATCCTCAATTTGTTCCAGGGAGCCCAAAGACTCCTACCATGTCTCAAGCGGGGACAAACCACGATTCTCTAGGAGGAGGATCCCAAGGACACCATTCTCAACATAATGCTAACCAAGAACCTACCCCCTCTGAAATCCATCGATGTCAGAATGATGATGAATTCAAGAGAATGATAAGCCCTTTCTTGAAAGTGGATAGAGAGGCATACTTTTTACAATTAGCCTAGGAAGGGGCTAAGCTTCCTCCCAACTTTAACGTTGATGATATAATTACACATGAGGAAGAAACTCCACTCACAGCTATGACAAAATAGATGCACGCTATACAAGTTAAATTTAACAATCTTAAGAAGGAGAAGGAACCCAAGGAGTTCTCCATGGAGGCCCTATGTCCTTTCCCGTTCGACAAAAACTTGTATATGCCACCATTCCCAAAAAGAGTGGAGATACCAAAGTATGACAAATATGACGGACACTTTGATTCATAAGATCATGTCAGAGAGTTCTGTACGCAATCCATGGAATTCATGCATGAACCGACTTATCTAATGCGTCTTTTTCCTAGATCCTTGGGAGGAGCATCCATTCAGTGGTTTTCAAGATTACCTTCTAAGATCAAAACTTTTGAGGAATTGATTAAATTATTTTATCAACAATATTCCTACAATATTCAACATCCGATTACCATGATCGATATCTATAACCTCAAGCAATATCTAGGGGAATCATCCTAACTTTCTCAAGAGGTGGTGAAAGAAGTTTTCTCTATATGCTAGACCAATTCCCGAAATGGAGAACCTTGAAATCTTATCAATAACCTTGTTCTAGAGCTCACTATCCATTACAAAGCAAGATCATGTATCTTTTGATAAAATGGAGGATAATGCCATTACGATTGAGAAGTACTTGTCAAGAAAGGAGAAATCACACTTCAAAAGGACAAGTCTGAATCTGGATCTAGCTCAAAAGATAAAAACAAGAGCTGGAATAGAACAAAGGTATCATCTCTGATGGTGTTGTCGACACTATCCACACCCCATCAAAGGCACCAGCCTACAATCTCACCCTTGCCACCAAAGCCATTGAAGCTTCAGAGCAAAAATCTGCTGAACCATCTCCAAAGAAGTCATTCAAACGATGGGATAATAAATGAAAGTTTACTCCCCTGGGAGAATCTTTGGAATCTGCTCTGAGGACCCTGATAGCTGATAACATGATCTCTTTACCACCAATCCAAAAACCTGATCCGGATCCAAAACCATATTGGTGGAAAGATAATGAATTCTGTGCTTTCCATCGGACTAAAGGTCACAAAACTAATGGATGCTTTCACTTGAGGCATACCATTCAAGACTTGATAGATCAAGGGGATATCATGATCGATAATCCTACCAGCAATAATGATCACACAGCATTTACAGAACTATTTCCACAACATGGCAAAGGAGTTTCCACTTCCCAGCCTAACATGGGGGCAAAAGTCAACTATGCCTACCCTGGAAATGATGCTGTCATCAATATGGTTGAACCATGTCTCTCTGAAAGCTGCAATGTCATCATAATTGTATGAAGAGATAGAAATCATTCCTCAGCTAATGCAGTTACCAGATCACAAGCTCAGACTCATCTGAAAGGACAAACACCAAGTTCATCTAATGTCCCTAAGATACCTTTCAATCTCACATCTGCTTCTAAATAGAAGGTTGCCTCGAAATCTTCCAATCCAAAGGATACTAGACCTACATCTTACAACATCGTCCAACAACTCCAGCACACCAATGCCAAAATATCCATGCTTGAGTTACTTCGAATATCTCCAGCTCACAGAGATATCCTAGACAAAGCTTTGCTCGGCTCTAATGTTCCTGATGATCTAGATCTAGACAGGTTCCAGACTATGGTTGGTCATCTAACGTCTCCACAATATATCTCCTTTTCAAAGGAAGATGACAACTCTTTGAGTCACCCACACAATCAGCCCTTACACATAGAAGTCTTGATCCAGAACCGTCGCGTCAAATGTGTGTTGATAGATGGGGGTGTAGGCCTCAACATTTGTTCTTACAACTTAATCACACAGTTGGGATTCTTAGAGGTGGCTATTGATCCTTGAAAGAAGATCACTATAAAGGCCTATGATGAACAAGAAAGATCTTCTAAGGGCACCATTGTCTTACCCATCCGAGTGGGTCCAGTCATCAAAGATACCACATGTTAGGTGCTCAATCTACCATTGGCTTATAATATCCTTCTAGGGAGACCCTGGATCCATGAAATGCAAGCCATTCCTTCTACGTATCATCAATGCTTGAAATTTCCCTATGAAGGAGTGGAAGTTACTATCCCAGCAGATCTGAATACAACTTGCAATACATTGAAGGAAAGTGCTGATAAGCTTGTTCCCAACAATAGAGAATCTTTCATCAAGCAACAAAATGTCGCTTCCACATCTAATATGGATGACATTGCTAAAGATATCAATATCAAAGAAAATGGGATGGGAGAATACACTATAGAGCCAGTCTTGTCTCTGACATCTCTCCCAATCTCACCTAAGTCGTATGGCCAATCCTTGAAGCAGTCTAAATGAGAACCTAAGGACCCTATGGAAGCATACAAAAGACATTTTGTGGTGGAGCAAGTATCCAAACAAGAATTTGAAGAGGATGAAGCTGTGCTGGCATGGCTATATAAAGAGGATTCTGAATCTAAAATTGTTCAACCTAGTGAATCTATAGCACCTACAATCCCTGCTAGTTCATATGGTCCAAGAAACAAATTGATAGCCAAGATGGGATATTCTGGTCAAGGACCTCTAGGAATTAGGGGAAAGGGTCTTGTGACCCCCATTTCACATATTGGTTGAGCCAAAAAAGATACTGGTGGCATAGGGTTTAAGAAGAAACCCTATCATCTCAAAGGTGGTTGTTCTCATGTCATAGAACAAATTGCACCCGAAGAACCCTTTCTTAAGAAAGAAGATATAGAACCCTCTGATGATGATTCAGATAGCTCTAAACTTATCCCCTATGAAAAATTTCCTAAAGAGATCAAAGATCTTCTTGATGATATAGATGATCCTATCAGAAGAATTAATGTAGTAGAAACACAAGAACCTATTGTAGCGCAAGAGATGGTTGCACCACAAGAACCAGCCAATCTCGAAGGCAATCAAACTGATCAAGAAGTAGGGGGTAGTTATTATGACACTGATTCCCATGAATATGAATTCAAGTCAGAGACTGAGGGTAATCCTTCTTGGGGTATTCATCCTGATTTCACACATTTTCTAAGATTTCCTAGAGATTCTGAATCAGAAGATGAGTCAAATGATTATGAATGGGGTGCCATTCCAGAAGAAGATGAGCTTATAATAGAGAAATCTATTGATGTTATTCACCAATATGTCTCTCAACCCAACGTAAGTCTAGAGCGAAACAATGAACTTAACGTGTCTGATCCACCTATGGCTGAAGAGGACTCCCATGATGACGTTGAGCCTATTCACGAATTGACCATTTTGAGCTGTAATATCACCTTTGAACTTGAGTGTTGGGTTAGGACCAATGATGACATATCCACATCCATGAACACCATATCCCAAGCCTTTCCTGCTTTGACTATCCAACGCCCTAATCTTATCGACCAAACTTCCACAAACCCAAACCATGGTATGTATACCTTCCCAAATGACTATGCCCTTGCCTGCTACCTCAATGCCGTTGAGCCTATGAGTACTTCCATCAGTGAACCGAGTGTCAGCATGACCGAGTCAGACATCAAATATCTTAGTCAAAAAAACAAGAGTAAAAAGAAAAAGAAAAAGAGTTCTGAGGGTGAAAACCACTTTGTGGCAGTCTCAGAACCGACAAAAGTAAAAAGAAAAGACATATCTGAAGGTGAAAACCTCTTTGAGGCACCTAAGGATGAGATATTTGATGTCCTTCCAAGTCATTTACAGGATAGATCTCCAGTTCTAATTGAGCCAACTCAATCCATCAATTTGGGTACAACAGAGGAACCACAATTGGTACATGTAGCACAATCTTTATCAGACGAAGAGAAATAGAACTTCACTACCTTCTTATCAGAGAAAAAGATCAACTTTGCATGGAAATATTCAGATATGCCAGGATTGGATCCCAATCTCATTATGCACCATCTATCCATTGCTCCCGGAGTAAAACCAATCAAACAAAAATTGAGAAAGATGCATCCTCATGTTGCACTCTTAGTCAAAGCAAAACTAGAAAAAATCCTAAAAGTTGGATTCATCCATGTCATAGACTACGCTGAGTGGATTTCCAACATTGTACCTATTTCCAAACTAGATGGTTCCATCAGAGTGTGCACGGACTTTAGGGATGTGAACAGAGCATGCCCTAAGGATGATTTTCCACTGCCTAACATTGATATGATAGTGGACATGACTGCGGGCTATGAAATGTATTCCTTAATGGATGGCTTTTCTGGGTACAACCAAATCAAAATTGCTCCAGAAGATCAAGAGAAAATAGCTTTCACATGTGCGTGGGGAACTTTCTGTTGGAATGTTATGCCATTCGGACTCAAAAATGTTGGAGCTACATATCAAAGAGCAATGACATCTATTTTTCATGATATGATGCATAGAACAATGGAGGATTACGTAGATGATACCTTGGAAAAATCCATGATTAGAACTGAACATCTAATAGACTTGAGCATGATCCTCGACAGAATGGAAAAATTTAGTCTTCGACTAAATCCTAAAAAGTGTGCTTTTGGAGTCACTTCTGGAAAGCTCCTAGGATACATCATCTCCAAGAAAGGCATTGAAGTTGATCCAGCTAAGGTCAAGGCTATAATAGAGATGCAACCTCCCACAAATATCAGTCAAATGAGGATGTTGAAAGGCAGAGTTCAATCTATCAGAAGATTCATATCAGAGCTAGCGGACATCTGACAACCTTTTACAAAAACATTACATAAAGGTGTGACCTTTGCATGGAATGAAGAATGCGAGAACAACTTTAAACATATCAAGAAGTATCTATCAAATCCACCTATATTGATGCCTCCTATTCATGGGAAGCCATTAATATTATATGTCTCCACAACAGATACATCACTGGGGGCATTGCTAGCATAGCATGATGAGAACAAGAAAGAAAGAGCCATCTACTATATCAGCCGAACTTTAGTGGCCTATGAGAAGAACTAATCAATAATAGAGAAGGCATGTCTCGCTGTGATCTTTGCATCACAGAAATTGAGACACTACATGTTAGCTCATACTACTCATTTGGTAGCTAAAATTGATCCACTGAAATATCTCCTAAGCAAGGCTGCCCTCACAGGTAGACTAGCTAAATGGGTCATGCTCTTGAGCAAATTTGACATTGCATATGTTGAAATAAAAGCTATCAAAGGACAGGTCATTGCTGATCAATTAGCTGAAGCACCACTGTTTGATGATACACCCATGCAAATGGAATTTCTCGATTCCTCTATCATGCACCTCTCTTCTAGAGCATGGCGGTTATTCTTTGATGGCTCCTACACATAGAATGGATCTGGAGCAGGCATATTGTTCATCACTCCTTAAGGATACTCGATACCCAAAGCATTCAGATTAAAGTTTCCTTGCACAAACAATATTGCTGAATATGAGGCACTTCTCAATGGTATGAAAATGGCAATACAGTGGAGAGTTACAGAGATGCACATTCATGGAGACTCACAATTGGTTATCCACCAAGTCAATGATGTGTACCAAACCAAAGATGAAAAGCTCATTCCTTACAAGAGAATGGTAGATGATTTAAAGAAATACTTCATCTCTATCACATTTGAACAAATACCCAGAACGGAGAATAAGGCCGCTGATGCAATGGCGACACTATCTACTCTCTTACAGCAGCCCGAACATGAGCTACGCTATGAGTTCCTGGTGGAAGCCCTATCCTATCCTGCATATGACTCCCCTAAAACCCGCATGATCTGCACCGTTGTAGGTTATGATTCATCCCGCTATAAAAATCTATTCTCCTATCTCCATGACCAAATCATCCCTGAGTCCTTTAACCATTTTGAGAAATGTAACCTTATCCAATCCGCATCCCGATATGTCATCATTGGTAATGATCTATACAAATGAGGTCTAGATGGTATACTGCTTAGATGTTTAGAACGGGAAGAGTCTCAACGTGCATTAGAGGAAGTCCACGAGGGTATATGTGGGTCACACTCGAACGGTTTAACGTTAGCTCGAAAACTTATTAGGGCTGGGTACTATTGGCCTAAAATGGAAAAAGAGGCTATTAAATTTGCTAAAAATTGTCAATAGTGTCAAGTACATGGCAACTTGATTCATGCTCCAGGGAGAGATCTGATTCCCTTTACTACACAATGGCCTTTTCAACAATGGGCATTTGATCTCATAGGTGCTATCCATCCGCACTCTTCTAATGGACATACCCATATAATCACAGCTACAGATTATTTTACAAAATGGGTAGAAGCAGTTCCTCTAACACAAGCAATGGGGAAACAGATCTCTATGTTCATCCTAAACTACATCATTTGCAGATATGGGATCCCTCACTCTATAATCACAGATAACGGGGGACAATTCAAAAACAAGGACCTAGATGACTTATGTGCCAAGTTCAAAATTACTCAACATTGGTCATCTATCTACTATCCTCAAGGGAACGGACAAGCTGAGGCTTCAAACAAAAATCTCCTGAAGATCTTGCACAGAACAGTGAATAAAATAGGAAGAGACTAGCATCTGATGATCAATCCAGCTCTCTGGGCCTATAGAACTAGTATCAGAACACCTACAGGGGCTACACCTTTCGCTTTAGTTTATGGGTCTGAAGAGGTACTGCCTATTGAGGTTGAAATCCCATCACTCAGGATCAAAATGCATGGACTTGTCACTGATGAAGACTACAGAGTGTCGAGGTTACAAGAACTTGAACTACTAGATGAGCGCAGACAAGTAGCGTATGATCATCTCAGAGTGTATCAGAAAAGAATGTCTAGAGGCTACAACAAGAAAGTCAGACATAGAGAATTTCAGGTTGGCGATCTAGTGTTGAGAGAAAATCCTAAAAATCAATCAAATCGAGAATGCAAGGGGAAGTTTGAACCCAATTGGTTGGGTCCCTTTGTTATCACTGCTAATTTTGGCTCTGGTGCCTATCAACTCTCAATGACTAAAGGAGAACAGCTCCGAGAACCAATCAACGTTCTCCATCTGAAGAAATTCTACGCCTAAGGCATTTAGTGCTTGGTAAATGTCCTGAAAAAAATCTTAAAAATCAGAAAAAGTCCTGAAAAAATGAACATCTTGGTGAAAACCTAGCAATAGGCACCTTGATGATTCACAAAAAAAATCAAAAAATATAAAAAATTCAAAAAAATTGAAAAAATGAAAAAAAAATTTAAAAAAAATGAAAAAGAAGAAAAAGTGCCTTGGTGAAAACCTGGAAATAGGCGCCTTGGTAGCAAAAATAGAATCTCTGCCAAGATGGTGAAAACCCGGCAAATGGGCGCCACTTGTTCAAAATGCTCCATCTATTAGTGCAATCTTGGTCTTTCCTAGCTTTCAGTCTTGCTTTAGTTTGTACATATCTCCTGGTTTGTTTCTGCATTTCTAGTTTTCAATAAGTCGGTCTGTACACCAATCAGCTTGCGCATCTATATCCTATCAATGTTCAAACTTGGGGGCAATCAATGTCATATCTTATAGTCTCCAATGTATCTTAGATGTGTCATATCTAGCCAGAGTCCTTTGAAGCTTCATTTGAGTCAGTCAGTCAGTCTTGTCTCCAGAAAGGATTTTGCATTTACAACAACGCAATCAAACATCAAACTCAAACTGAAAACAATCTGTGCTTTTTACATGCTTTTATCTCCTTGTATGCTTGCTGATTCACATTGAGATTTTTGCATATTGCATCCCTTCGAGCTCTTCGATGATGTCCTTTATAGGATTTAGAGAGTGATGACTGGGGGCATAATCTTTTCTTTGTCTTCTGCTTGTATGTGAAAATCTAACATCTTTGGAACTTCTGGATTGAAATGGTGTCCAACTGTAAGAGCCTCTATCTCAAATTGGATGGCCATGCGTACCTCGACCATTGATACCCAAAAAAAATTCAAGGATGTTTGATCTAACTATTATCTTTTTGAGTAAGTTCTTTCTCCTACTGTGAAACGCAATCTTGCCTAAGGATGTGAACGATAAAGGGTCACTACGGGTAATTCACATTGGATTTAGAATGATCTCTTGACTGTTTGATGTGTTTGCAACGCAAGGCGTACTCAGGTCATCACAACATTTATGTTTTGATGCTTGTACAAATTGCTATATCAAAATGGACATGATATTCAGGTCATCCTGGCGCTTGTGCCTTGGTGCTTATATCTAATCCGACATTTCAAAAACAAAATCAATATTCATATATCCATGGTTGTTGACCAGTGGGTGTTGTATTGATTCTTGTGCATACAAATCGATATTCATATGTCTATGGTTTCATGGCTAGTGGGCATTGTATTGATTTATCCGGTTACCTAAAAGTTCAATGATGATAACAAATTGACATATGATCAGTGACTAGGTCCTAGGTCTTAGGTTGCATTTCATTTTGCATGTCTCATTGCATTTTGCATGTTTGCATGATCTCACAATGATTAAATGAACTTCAATGCTTAAATGATTCTTCAAATCGCATCTTCAAGTCTAACAAGAACTGCATCTCACACGAAGGTTCCTCCAATGAAATAGCAAGTAGAATCCTTTTTCGGGATCAAAATTCAAATCTGAGATCATTCATATTATTAATTGCTTGCATAATCAACCTTCAATCATCACAGAAATCTAGTATTCAACTTAACTGATTATCTTACATCACACTATCAAAATTTCAACTTGGTCAACCATGGTCAACTCATGGTCAAACCTAGTCAAATTCGGTCTCCAGAACCTTCCAAATGATGCAGAATGCATTCTCGAACGTATATAACCACTTCTCAAATCAATTAACATGCTTCTAAACTATCAACGCTGACTTTTTCTTGTCAGATTTCAATTTTAATCCCGAAGGGGGCATGGTATTGCACATCATTCAAAGTCTGTAAATCTTAAATTCTATCGATCAAATCTATCAATATCTTTCATTAGTGATCAAGACAACAATCACGTCTAGTCGCTGATTCATCAAAAGACCTCATCGCTCGAGGCAAATCTATCATCACTTGGGGCATATCAGATTCATCAATCCATATCAATCTGGTATTCTCCTAATCTTGTAAACTGTATCAGTTTTTGCAACCATTAGATCATAGTGTTCTTTCCTTGGTTCTTCAGCAACTGAAGGATTCAGATGTGATACCTGCTAGTTCTGCTACGACAATCGAGTCTAGAACGGGTCACTCACTTCTTATCAATCCTAAGGTTCAAAATTAGGCATTTTGACACTTTTTCGCAATCATAGGTTCATCACTGCTATAGTGAACATTATCTCTGGTCATTCAGGACCTCCTATCTCAATATCTCTCAATCAGTTTCTATCTTGAGATCGGTTTATCTTTCGAATCAGTTTCATATCTCTATCAAACACAGACTTTCTTTGAACCACTGCGCTTCGCACAGTAATTCAAAGAGGGGCAAAATGTAATACCCCAAAAATGGGCTATAAGTTCATTAACCTCCTATATCATCAAATCATATGAAATCGACATCAAAGTCTTAATCTAAGGCACATCTAAACATCATCAAATCTAATTGATTATCTTAAATTTTGCATCGAGGAATATTCCTAGTAATATTCCTAATTATCTTAATTATCTTTAATTTTATAATTATTTGGCAATAAATCACATTTATCCTAAAGTTTGATTAGTTGAATATTTTCATATTTAATTAATTAGATTTAATATTTGCCACTTAATTGTGTAATTAAATTTAATTATATCTATTATTAATTGTATTATTTAATTTTGACAATAAATCTAATATCATATGAATAATTGATTAAATTCTTATTTAATTAATTAAAGCAAGTTGTCATTATTTAATAATATAGTTTTTAATAAAAGTTTGATTAAATAATTGATTAACCCATAAATCAATTATTTTATTTTAAAAGCAGTTAAGTTGGAAATAAATCACTTTATTATTAAATTAATTCATAAATAAAACATGCACAATCATAAAAGCAGACAACTATCAATTATCAATTAAAGCTAAACTCTATTTTGAGTTAAAACTTAGCGTTTGCATGTTTTTGTGATTTAATTATCTTTTATTTAAAAATAACTCAAAAATCAAGTTGAGTTATTTGAGTGATTTATGGCTTTTCCCATGCACCTCCAAAGCCTTGGATTTCTATAAAAATAATGCTCAGCTCTTCATAATTCATCTCATATTTTGCACAATCACGCTGGAGAATTGGAATTGAAGAATCAAAGCTCTTGCGAATCGACATCTTTGTGAGATCAATCTTATTTTTGCATTCATATTACATATCATTGTTAGATTAGCATTGCATATCAATTTTCAATAGCATTCATAGCATATCAATTTCATATTAGCATTCATATCATATCAATTTATCATTCTTATTGCATCATAAAATATCAAAAATATAGATTAATTGCATTTATTCCATATCTAGAATTGCATTCAAATCCTTCGTTTAGGTGTCATCTAGGTCACTGATCTCGATTACAATCTGAGAACATTAATCTCGCACCGACTAGAAGGCAGTAAATCACTTGGTTAGATAGCTTTCAATTTTGCACGATTTTGATTATAGCTAACCTCTAATATTTTACTGAGTGTTGTGTCTACAGATCAGGTACAATTTTCACACACACAGATGTGATTACATGTGGGCCCCTATGAGCTCCACTAACATCACACATTTAGGACCCCACACACCTATTGGATCCTCTCCCCTAGCTAATAAAATTTTCTTAAGATAAACAATTTTGATGAAATGACTATTTTTTAGCTTTCTTTTTATATTTAGGTTAGTTTATTTTTATTATTAGTTCTTATTGCTAATATTTATTTATTAGCTATCTTATTGATAACATTTATTCATTAGCTATGTAGTGTCAAATAGGAATACACCCTCCATTTTATTTTTTCTGATTTTTACATAATAAAATTTTGATAAGATCAAACAATGTGGATGAAATGATTGATTTTTCAGCTTTCTTTTATGTTTAGGTGGGTTCATTTTTTTATTATTTCTTGTTGGTAACATTTATTAATTAGCTATCTTATTGGTAATTATTAACTATCTTATTGATAACATATATTCATTGTGAATTGGTTTGTTTAATATAAAAAATATATATATGTGGTAAGCCACAACATTATAGGCAAGTCTTTTTGTAGCCTTTGTTCTACTTAGTTTTTTAATTTGAAGTTTATTGATGTAGGAAAAATTTATTTCATTTATGGACATTTCTTTTAAGTGTGATAATTAAAATTGAAGAGAATGTGAGTAATAGAATTGAGAAAATGTTTTCTTATTGGAGCATCAAAATATTTTTGATGGAAAACATATTTCAAATTTATTTTGTTATTCTTTCATTCTAGATATTTTCCAAAGTGTCAAAAATTTGATAGAATTTTTGTGGCACTTTCTCTAAATCAATTTAGATAGCAATAATGTTTTTTTAGATGTTGTTTGGGACATTCTCAACTTCCAATAGATTCTAGTAGGCTAGTTAACAGGGGTCAAAGTAGTTTTCAACATCTCTACTCATTTAGTTGATTAATCTGGACGTGTCTAAAGTGAATTGTGGTAAGCCACTTTTTTGGTGGTTTCAGCCCTTGGTTTTCTAATACTGTTTATTGGTTTTACATACTATATCTTGTTAGGACAATGATGTCTCAACCTTGTAGTTACATTATATTACTATTTATATATGTTTCTATTTGAACAAAAAATGGTCCAAAAAAATCCCCAAAACTATAGATTGGCTAAATTAGCATGATAGTAAATTTTCATTACAAGATCATGTCTAGATTTGAAGATATTAAAGTTTATTTTTTTAAAAGTTGCAAGAAAATGTGTCAAAGTATATTTTGAAGGCCTTAGAGGCTTTGAAATAATTAAAAAGTGGTTGCGACTAATGTAGCGGGTTATAGCTCAATAGAATGATTCTTGAGTTTTTTTGTTCTTCAAATAGTTTATCAATTAGACTCTTAGATTGAAATTTATGGCCTTCAGAAGTTGGGTCTCCTTAATAGGGCATCTTGGATTGGCATCTTGGATTGGAGATAAGTTAGTTGCCACTTTTTGGGTGGTTTTAGCCCATGATTTTGTAATATTGCTTAACAGATTCATGTATTGTTTCTTCAATGTATTAAATGCAAGAGATGGGGGTTGTGTGGAAGAGTCTTATAGTTGATGAGCTAACTTTGGATGTTTAGTGTGTAATACTCTAGTGAGAATCTTTCTCTACAAGTATATTATATTATGTTGGTTTTTGAATAATATATTGGGAGACTTTTGGAGATTGGGGTTTTTATCTGCAAAAGGTTTCCCCATTTAAATAATTATGTTTTGGTATGTATTGTTGATAAGGGGGTGTTGTAGACCTTTCATGATGATGCATATTATTGTAATATTTTATTTTACTATATATATGTTGCACCTAAGAGCACCTAGATAGACAAGCAACATGTAGAGATTATTTTGGAATATTATTGAGGTCATTCAATGTTGTATTGTAACATTCTAAGATTATATTGATATAATTATTTAATATTGTGGAAGGAAATTAATAAGTACCCAATATTAAATGTGGGTTAAAGTGGTATTATGAGAGATTATCTCTATAAAAGAAACCACAAGGGTAGTTCTTGAAGTAAGTTAGGTTTAGCATTTGTGGAGGTTGGAAGCATGGCATGGGATGTGTGGTTATTTTCATGTGCACATGGAATGCATATTCATGGTCAATACTTCAAAGGATTTCATGGATGTATTGTAATGAATAATTCATGAATGATAGATGCTTTTGGAGGCTAGGTTTTAGATGAAGGGTACTCCACTTACTCACTCAAACACACACAACACAACACAAAAATAAATAAATAAATTACAAGAACAAAAACACTTTCTTTCTATTATCTTCAATGAAATAAAATTACAAAATACTAGAAATAATTTTCTACAATCACATGAGCCTTCTTATTACAATAATATGCAAGACAAATCCATGATATGCACTTCTAGAACCATCCCTTGCAACCCCCTTTGTCCTCTTTATATTAGGAATTTTAACCACCCTAGAATATTTTTGAAAATGTAGCTCTCCCTTTTTTTTGAGGTCAACCACTTTTATGTCATTTTTTCCCTACATTATAATATGCCAAGAATATGTCCAAAATGAGTTTTGGTGTTCATTGGAGTATTTAAAAAATCTTTATTTTCCCTCCTAAAGTAGCACAAACTCTAGAGGTCATATATTTTAATAAGACCATTAGGTTTTTAATCGTTGAAAATCTTGTGAAGAGATCTACACTATGCTTCTATTAAATCTATACGTTTTGCACTTTTTGGCCTGATCTAGAGCTTCAAAGGCCCTAAAAACTGAGTTTGAAGTTTTTATTGGAGAATTTTCCTATAAAAAATGAACATATCTTAAATGCCACAAGATATCTAGATAATTCCTTCATGTTAGCTCCATTTCACTGTTTGGGAGGTCTATGTAAGATTATGTGCAAAATTGACATGTTAATAAAAATCACAACCCTTCAAAAAATAGTAACTTTGTAAAAGAAACTTCTATTAAAAACTAAATATTTTTTTGGGTGATGTGGGATTGCGCTTACACCTAGGATACTCCTAGATTAGATAATCAGGGGTAATTTAAGAAGTGACCTTATCATGTCTCCAATATTCAAAGGAAAAGAAAGGCAGTCAACCTCTACTTTTAATAGCCATGATGAATCTTCAACCAGTCTTCCTTTCCATTTGACCAAGTACTCTTCATATTGTGTGTTTCTTGTACTCCTTCCCACACTACTATCCAAGATGTCTTATATCTCCTCCTTATCTAAAGTAGGTGTTGGAATATTTCACTATACTTCCACTATTTCATCTATAATACTACCTTCATGAAACTTTGTCAAGTCTAAAATATTAAATAGAGGTGAAATGTTAAGTCCACATCAAAACTCTACCTCATAAGAATTTCTAGAATCTTGCATGGTCCAAATTTCTCCATATTCAACTTGTTATAGGTTCCTTTGGAAACCTCTATTTTTGAGGATGAACCGTGACTTCATCACCCATCTTAAATTTTTTATATCTCCTCTTCTAATTTTCCTTAGTCATGTATTAAATATCCATCTTATTAATATTTCTTATAACCTCTTAATGCATATTCTCCAAGTGTTTTACAAGGTCTTTATCTTTGGAACTACTCTTTTTTCCTTTGTCCAACTTCTTTAACTCTGAAGCATTTCTAGGACTACTTCCATATATAATCTAGATGGTGATTTACCAGTACTTCTACTGCCAAATTTATTGTATGTAAATTCTTCTTGTGGTAAAATCATATTCCACCCCTTGGATTTATCTCCTACTAAGAATCTCAACAATTTTCACAAACTCCTATTCACCACTTTTGTATATCCATTAATCTGTAAATGGTGCATTGAACTAAACTTCAAATTTGTCTTTAAGTATTTCCATAATGTCCTCCAAATGTATCCAACAAAATTAGTTCCTCAATCTACACCCATTCTCTTTGGTAGACCATGTAGTCTCACCGCTTCACTGAAAAATAATTTTGTCATATGAACAACATCATTAGTCTTCTTACAAGGAACAAAATGTGTCATCTTTGGGAATTATTCTATTACCACAAAAATGGAATCATGTCTTCTTTGACTCCTCAATAAACTAAGAACAAAGAACATACTAATATCCTTCCATGGCCTTTGTGGTACAGGTAATGGTTGATACAACCCTATACTTTACCTGGTTCATTTTTTCATCTGACATATTCTACAACTCTACAAAAAATTATGAACATCTTGTTGCAATTGTGTCCAATAATAGTTCTCACTAACCAAAGCGATGGTCTTATCTCAACCAAAGTGTTCAGCCAATCTTCCACTATGCTTCTCTTTGAATAGGTTCTCCCTCATGAAACTCTTTGGAATGCACAATTGGTTTCCATTGAATAACATCCCATCTTGGATTATAAAATTCAACCCCTTGATCTTGTATAAAGTAATAGGCTTCATGTAAGCTTTAGAGACCTCACCAAAATTAGGATCTTTTGGATACAAACTCTCGAGTTCATAAAACCCAAAAACTTTGATCAACATCTCTATCAACACATTTATCCTCCTATTTAGGGCATATACAAATCTATTAAACTTTCCACTCGTGTTTCAAAACAAAAGTGTAACTTTGTAAAAATTCAACCCATTTTAAATGTTTTTGATTCAAATTTCTTTGATAATTCAAATATTTTTGTATTAACATAGTTGATAAACTGTTTACATCAGAGTTCTCGGTATACAAAATTACTACCTGATCAAAAATTTGAGGCTAAGTTAGATCATTACATATATAACATCTTGAAAGTTCTGAAAAAAGAGATTAAATACAACTGATGCTAGTTAATACAAAAATAGGACTGCAATCCTTTGAGAATCTGCTTCATTGCATATTGGTCAAGAACAAAAAAAGAGAAGTTCCCTTGAAAGCTTTATGTATTAGGTCCTAGTATCCTCCTATCTTCAAGCTACATATCTTTGATGAACTAGTCAAGACTGTCAAGCTCCCTTTGTCGAAGCATATCTTTGTGCATGGAGAGATATTGACAGGAGACAATGTCATTTTTGTGAATCACCAGTTGGCCTTCTCTCATGAGGATCATGAACCTATCCCTGGAGATCTCTGAGGAAGCAGTGACCTGTGACATGATGTGAAAGTGTGTGAGTTTACATCCAAACTCAGTAAGCTGTCTCCTTCTCTTCTGAAATATCTCACTATTCGCTCTTTCCATAAAAACCATAGAATTTCACAAGAGTAGACCAAAAAGAATTCATTTTAAAATCAAAAGACTCAACATAGCTAGCAAGAATTTCAGACCAAGATAGACCAGGTTTACTATTCCAAAAAATAGGAGACCCAAGAAAGATAGACCATATACAATGGGCATAAGCACATTAAAAAAAAAGTGTTCATAGGATTTAGGGGCTAAACATAAATCACACCAAATAGGTTCTCCTAAACCATGGGGTAGGGTGCTACCCATAGCAAGCTTCTTTAAGAGCAAAAGCCACCTAAAACAAGATTTCTTAGGTTCACAAGGGGAGTGCCAAAAAAATTTAAAAAAGGTTTTCCATTTAGAAACTGGGAAATCCAGCCCCCAGCCAAGGTTCACCCTCTCAAAAATGTCACATTTATCTTTCAACATATCATAAATCTGCTTGGTAGAGATCTTTTGAAACTCACTACCATCCTTCCATTTGACCCACTACAAGAACTGATTAGTGGTCATACATTTACCAGGAAAAAAAGAACCCACTGCTTTAGTTAAAATAGAATAGGTCTTTTTCTGAGAATTAGGGATATTGAACTTATTAGATAGTTCCTCCCAATCCCCAAGCTGATTGTCAATCAATACATCTTGAATAGTAGAGATACCATACTTAGCCCAATTCTTAGCATAACAACTTTTTGTTAAGGTTAAAGGCTTGCTGTTAGCCTCCACCCCCCACCAAATCGATCTATCAACCATTGAGTATGTAGGAGGACCATCACTAGCACCCCTGAATAAGAGAAGATCCCTGACTTGAATCCAAGCTTTCCAAATAGACTAGAATACTTTGGAACCAAACACTGACAAGTTCATGGATCCCATCAATTTGTCCCAAAGAGGTACATCTTTCCATCCTTTCCCTTTCTTAATCTCTGATTTATTGATGTTATTCCTGATCAAAACCTTCCACGGTTCATCACTTGTCACAGCTTGTGTAACCCATTTGGAGGCTAGAGCCATACCTTGGTCTTTTAGATCTCTAATGCCCAGGCCCCCTTTATTTTGTAGCATACAACACCACTACCATTTGACACAATGCCTTTTTTTGTTGCCAATACCATCAGACCAGAGGAAGTCTCTCATAATTCTTTCAATCTATCTAGTCTGATAGTTAGAGAAAAGCCATGCAGATGAAAAATAAATGTGATGAGCTGACAAAAATTTCTAAACAATCTGAATTCTACCAGCCAGGGATAATGTGTGTGTTTTCCATTTGATGTATTTCTTCTCGATCTTGGCAAATAGCCAGTTCCACATTTCTTTGAGAGATGGGTCGATAGAGAATGGAATGCCCAAATATCTTACTATGTCATTAGGCCCTACCCACCTCCAACCTTTCCTTATAACCCACTCTAGAGGATCAGATGACCAACCAATGACCGAGGATTTATGAGGGGCCAATTTGGCTCCTGAGACATCACAAAAGTACTGTAGTCTATGTAGCATGTTCTCAAAGTTCTCCTCTTCCAAGATAGTAAATAATGTTGTGTCATCTACAAACTGAGCATTAAGTAGGGATTCTTCATTAGGGAGAGTGATTCCTCTAATAGGAGGACCTAGTCGAGGGGCTCTCAAAATATAAAAAAGAGCATCAGCAGCAATAACAAACAAGGCAGGGCCAATAGGGCACCCCTGCCTGATAGACCTTTGGAGGGTGATACATTCAGAGAGTTCTCCATTAACATCTATAACCGTAGAAGAATCTAAGAGTAGGATATTGATCCATTTATAGAAGTAGGGGGAATCCAAATGCCAGTAGCATTCCCATAACAAATGTCCATTCAATTCTATCATAAGCTTTTTCGAAGTCCAACAAAACCATGACTGCATTCTGTTTCTCACTCTTTGCCCAATGCATTGCTTCCCAACTGCTAATCAGGTTTTCTAAGATGAATCTTCCTTTAATGAATCCTATCTAGGTTGGAGATATAAAATCATTCAGCAGGCTACCAATCCTTCTAGCCAGAACTTTAGCTATCACTTTATAATGATAATTCAAATATTATAAAGACTGATGGTAAATAAAAAAACTCCCTAGGCAAAAGCTAATTCCTCCACTTCCTCGATACCTAAACTATAGCATAAAACTATTGATCATAAATATAATATTATCTTTTTGCATAATTCAACTTATTTATTAAATATCCAATGGATTTACCTTCCTAACTCAAAATAGCTCCAATGGCATTGCCACAAGCATCACAATTTGCTTGAGATACCTTATTAAAATCTAATAGTGCTAAAATATGTTTCTCTATAACTTTTTTCAATAAATCAAAACTTTTTGTTTCTATAATATTCCACTTAAACTCTTTTCTATCCTCTATCATTGTTTCAATTAGGGGGGCATAAATACTACATCTTTTTTTGATTAAATGTCTATACAAACTAGCCAAAATATAAAAATATCTCACCTTAGTAGCACGCCTTGTATTAATCCATTCAAGGATAGCCTTCATTTTCTCTAGGTCTATTTTAAGACATCTTTTGAGACAACAAATCCTAGGTACATTAACTCATTAAAAAAACTACACTTCTTCAAGTTAATCAATAGCTTTTTTCTCTTAAATTCTCAAAGACCCTACAACTATGCATCATACACTCCTTTAATTTTTTACTAAACAAAATAGTATCATCTAACTAAACAATAACAAAACTACCCAAAAAATATTTTAGTACCTTGTTCATGAGTTGCATGAATGTGCTTGATGCATTGGTTATCCTAAAATACATGACTAACCACTATTACAAACCCTTCTTTGAAGGTTTTTTCCCATTTATTCATTCTCTAATTTGGATTTGGTGATATCTACTCTTTAGATCTATCTTTGTGAAGTACTAAAGCTGACTCAAACAATCCATAATGCCATCCATCCTTGGCAAGGGAAACCTATACTTGGTAGTAATATTATTGATAGATCAAGAGTCTCTACATATACTTCATTCTCCATTTTTATTTGGTACTATTACTACTGGTACTATACATGGACTCAAACTCCATTGAATCAACCCTTCCTACAACAACTACTGCACTTGTCTATTCAACTCTTCACTCTCTATTGGAATCAGTCTATGGGCTGCCTAATTTAGAAAACAAACTCGAGTCTTTGGGTCTATTTCATGACTAATCTTCCTTACTCATGGTAATCCGACAGGTACATTATTAAATAAAATATCTTGAAACTCATTCAATAAATCCACAACTTTGACTAGTATATATTCTACTACTTTTTCCTCAACTTTTAGAATTAGAGAGAATTGCATATGCTCATGCTTCATGCATTATAGAAACTTCCTTCCATTAATTAAATGTATTATTTCATTACTACATATCAATGAGTAGTTTTTTTTTATTTTTATACGACTTTATAACTCTATCTAAGACTTCATCAATTACTATGGCTATGTCTTTTATTACCAAGACTTAGTACTTTCATATGATTAAGGATGCTTTTATGCTACTACACACACAGTCTAAAGTATAGTCATGTGGATATTTGAATGTGATGGAATTTAGCTTAAATTATATAAATGGATGTTTGCCTCGTAATCGAGTTTGCCTCGTAATCATAATTCCTGTGGCTATGATTGTGCAACTTACTACAACCAAGGATTGGTCTAGCATTGAAATATTCTTCAAAATTCAAAGCATCATTTTCAATTTGTTCAATCCTAAAGACTTATTTTAAGTTATGTTAATAGGAAGATAGTGATTTGCTAAGATAATGATTTGCTACTTTCAAAAGACATGTGTAAAGGTAGTTAAACTATTTTTAACCGATCTAAGAGTTGTAGTAATGATAGGACTATATCTCTTAAGTATATGTTGTCTTTATTATCGATCAATCTTATCCTAGATATGGGGACCTTAAATGGGTGGATGGTTGATGCAGGAGCATCCTAGGTTTCTTGGAAATCCTGTATCAACCAAAAATATGTTTTTTTTGAAAGGTAGATTAGTAGTTTTGATCTTAGTTGGTGAAGTATTTGCTCAGTCTTGGTGTATGGTTTCTCGGTTACAGTGTTTACCAAGGTGCTCGATCTCTGAAGAACACTCGGTAACTGAAGGCATCAATTTTCTTGGTGCTTGGTGATAACTATGTTGCTCAGTGATGCTTGGCATGGTTGGTTCATTGGCACTCTGTTATTTCTCTACGGCTTTGTAAAAGGTCTTATCGACTGGTGTTCTTGAAGATTTGCTTGGCCAACTTGGTGCATTTATTATTGGTAGCTGATGTCACATTCTCCTATGTGGTTCTAGAGGCCGACATGTTGAATTTAATAGTTGTAAGGCTATTTGAGAGCTGACTTGTATTGCATTTAATATTTGTTTGTAAGAGTTAATTGTTTCATCTAGCGGACTTGTGGCTAATGACTAGTATTTATAGGGATGTTGGGGTAGTTGTTTAGGATAGAAGTCTGGAATACATGGAGAAGGGAAGTTGTGGAAAAGATCCTGTGAGATCTTGCAGATCAGATTGATTTATGATAGTTGTAATAGCATAGCTAGTGGTTGAGGCTTGGAGACAAGGATATTTCTTGGTGGCCTGTGAGCGCAAGTTCAGATCTACCTTAGGGTTTCCATCAATTGTTGATTGTTTCAAGATTGGACTAGTTGGAATCAAACCAGATCTTATTGATCTTGTTGTTTGTATTTGGCCATAATTGGGAAGGCCTTACAGCCGGACACATTGCATGTAATTAGTGAATTTATGAATAAAGATTTCTATTCTCTTCTAGATCTAGTGTTATTGTTGTGTAATTCTATTGTGTTGTGGTTTAGCTACAAGCTTGGATAGTCCTTAATTGGATCCTCCATCCTTGATTACATCAAGTGGTATCAGAGCAAGTTGATCTTGAATGTGTGGATAGATCGCTAAAGGAGAGATAGTTTGCACCAGAACCTTAGATTGAAGATGCCTCCGAGGAGAGCTCATGAGATCTTCAAGGAAGAACCTACTAGACAATTCAGTCTTGATGATTTTAGAGCTTTGCAAAAACAAGTGCAAGATCTACAAGAGGAATTGAGAAAGAAGACTACATCGAAAGAAGATAGTGATGATGAATTTGAGGAAGAAGATCATTTTGAAGAAGCTGTAGAAGAAGCTAGGGATCCAAAAGAAAATAGAATCCTGAAGGCTGTGTCTAAAATTGGGAAAAGACCTAAGATTGAAGTTTCTACATTTTCTAGAAGCCTTAGGCCAGAAGAGTTGATTGATTGGATTAATGAGATAGATGAATACTTTGAGTATGAAGAAATAGAAGATCCTGATAGAGTTAGATTTGCAAAGACTAAACTGAAGGATCATGCAAATATTTGGTGGAGGGAAGTTTAGTTGGAAAGAAGTAGGAGAGGAAAGGAAAAGATCACTAGATGGAACAAAATGGTTGACAAGTTGAAGAAGCAATTCATTTCGGTGGATTATGAGTTAGAAATGTTTAAGAAGATGCAAGCCTTGAAGCAGACCAACAAATTAGTGCAGGAGTATACTGAGGAGTTTTATAGAATCCTGATTAGGATTGGTCATTCTGAAGCTGATAAAGAGAAGGTTTCTAGGTATGTTTATGGTTTGAGACCTAGTATTCAAGAAGAGTTACTTACTGTTCAGATGAAAACAATAGGAGATGATTATGAGATGGCATTAAAGATTGAAGAGAACCTAAACAAGAAGTTTGAAGAAAGACAAAACAATAGGAATAAAGGTGGTAAGATTGGTGAAATAGTTGCTGAAAGTAATGTGGTAGAGAATCCTAAGAAGAGTGATGTAGGATCTGGTAGTGGTCAAGTCACTAAGAATTTCAATACTGGAGAGAGAGGAAGGTGGAAAAATGAGTTTACTAGTACTTGTTATCAATGTGGTGAAGAGGGTCATAGATGTTTTCAATGTCCTAAGAAAAGAGTTACACTAACTACCGAAGAAGACATTGTGAATGTTGTAGAAAAAGGTGAGTTTCTTATCACTAGGAGGTTAGCTACATGTGTCCAAGAACTGGTGCAAAGAAGAAATTTGTTTAGAACTAGATGTAAGTGCAAGGATAAGGTATGCAATGTCATAGTTGATGGTGGCAGTTCTGAGAACTTTGTTTCAGAAGAGATGGTTAGTAAGTTGAATTTGGAAAGAAACAAACACCCTAACCCTTATCAGATTAGTTGGATATAAGATGTGTCTAAGGTTAGGATTGAAGAACAATGCTTGGTTAATTTTTAGATTGGATCTTATCATGATGAAATATTGTGTGATGTATTACCTATGGATGCTTGTCATCTCTTGTTCGGGAGGCCTTGACAATTTGATAGAAATGTTTTTTTGATGGTCATGCAAAGACCTATGTGGTTAGGCATGAAAGATCTAGGCATAAGCTATTACCTTTATAGGAGACATGGACTAAGGAATGTGGAGTTATTAGGTGTTGTTCATGTGACCGTGAAAAGCCTCAGGAGCATAGGGTTGATGAACCTATTCCTAAAAAGTCTAGTTTGAAAGAGAAGGAGAATGATATATCTGAAGAGTTTGTTGAGATTAAGAGGTAGATGGTCTTTTTGATAGAAATAGTACAACAGATAATGACATTGATGACACAGAGAGATGTAGATGATACCGAGTTGATTGAGGAGTTTGGAGAGGATGGGATTTACCAAGGTATTAATGTGATCAATAGTGGAAGGGATGGTTAGAGTCGATTGTTCTCAATTGCAGACATGAAAGATAAGAAAAATGGGAAGCATGAAAACTTACTGCAGGAGACAATGGATGAAGTGAAGACAACTTGGAATGAAGGACAAGAGGAGATATGGGTTAAGAAAAGATATGGCATACCTGTTCTGATTCCCTTAATACGTTCCTGATTTCCTTATGAGAAAATCTTCTTTACCTAGGGTGTCTAATGCAGGAGCATCCTAGGATTCTTGGCAATCCTGTATCAACCAAAAATATGTTTGTTTTGAAAGGTAGATTAGTATTTTTGATCTTAGTTGGTGAACTATTTTCTCAGTCTTGGAGTATGGTTTCTTGGTTACAGTGTTTACCAGGGTGTTCGGTCTTTGAAGAACACTCAGTAATCGAAGGCATCAATTTTCCTGGCATTGGGTGATAACTGCATTGCTCGGTGATGCTTGGCATGGTCGGTTCACTGGTGCTCAGTTATTTCTCTATGGCTCGGTAAAAGGTCTTACCGACTAGTGTTCTTGAAGATTTGCTTGGCCGACTTAGTGCATTTATTATTGGAAGCTGATGTCACATTGTCCTATGTGGATCTAGAGGTTGACATGTTGAATTTAATAGTTGTAAGGCTATTTGAGAGCTGACTTGTATTGCATTTAATATTTGTTTGTAAGAGTTAATTGTTTCATCCAGCCGACTTGTGGCTGATGACTAGTATTTATAGGGATGTTGGGGTATTTGTTTAGGACATAAATTTGGAATACAGGGAGAAGGGAAGTTGTGGAAAAGATCTTGCAAGATCTTGCAGATCAAATTGATTTCTGATAGTTGTAATAGCATAGCTAGTGGTTGAGGCTTGGAGACAAGGAGATTTCTTAGTGTCTTATGAGCACAAGTTCAGATCTACCTTAGGGTTTCCATCAGTTGTTGATTGTTTCAGGACTAGACTACCTGTTATCAAATTGGATCTTGTTGATCACTCAAAATTTACTACTTGTTTGTATTTGGCCATAACCGAGAAGGCCTTACAGTCTGACACATTACATGTAATCAATGAATTTATGAATAAAGATTTATGTTCTCTTCTAGATCTAGTGTTATTGTTGTGTAATTATGCTGTGTTGTGGTTTGGCTGCAAGCTTGGATAGTCCTAAATTGGATCCTCCATCCTTGACTGCATCAATGGTTGACTCTTTCAGCCTTGAAAACTTATATATTATAATCCTCAAAGGGATGTAGGGATTTTTTTTTTCTTTTCTGGATAATATACAACTATTATAGTTAATTCTTCATATTTTTTACTTTGTCAATATAGATTAATGAATGATGAATGGAAAGAGTGTTAATCATTCTATTTTATTATGTTAAGTACAACTGGGAGTATCTCAAGGGGGCCCACTTGAGGTACATATCCATCTCATTTCCTTTCAATCATTCTAGTGTAGAAATTGAATAATGTAGTAGTGTATTTCATTTCTTAGCTAGAATCTACTAAATATTATTGTTTATGTTACATGAATTTGTTCTTGTAGCTCAAACAATATTAGTATATTGATGTTTGTAGACGTTTGATTTGTTTCCAGTTAATTCCTTGTAGTGTTTTAGTTTATTTGAAGTTAAGTAGTGAAGAGTGATTTCATTAATTGCATTATGGTTAAGTAGATCAATCTCTAGTTTTAGAAGTTAGAAGATAGTTTTTTTATTGCATTTCATTCAATAGTTAGATGAAAATTTGAATAGAATGATGGTGCATAAACTATGCTAACCCATTTAAAGTACACAATTCTAGTTTGACAAGATTCAATGTGAACCATTTCCAGGAAGGATTACTCAAGAATAATATTTACTTGTAGATTTTAGGTTCTTAGACTATCTAATCATGAATGGTTAATGAGAATCTACACATACCTTTTCCTTTTTTCCCTTCAATGAATTCAAATTTTGTCAAACTCTATCCTTTGTCAAATAATAGGTATTTGTATGTACATAATGTATTGCATGACAATCAATTTTCCATGGTCTCTTTAAGAATATATGATAAACATCCACAATCATAATATCACATGATAATTCTTCATGATAGTTTCTAATTTTGAATTTTACTAGTCATTGTTTATTGACCAAAGCCTTCTAGTCTTTCTTCAACCAAAAAATTTGGTGGGGATTTGGGTGCCTCCTCTCTAGCTAAAATTTACTAACCATTTCCTCTAAAATAAGGTTATCAATACTAACACAATCTATAATAAAATTACAAACTTTACCATTACACTCATATCTTGTGTGAAACAAATTCTTCCTTTGCATAGGTTCCTTCTCATCATTTAGCAAGGCTCTTCTAGTAACAAGAACATCTCCTCTTTCAACATCTTCAAAATTTTAAGAATAAAAATCTTCATCTTCATGTACAACTCATTCATTGGTCTTTAGTCTCCTATTTTTCTTCCATTCATGTTGAAAAAACTCATACGCTTAAGTCCTTCTCCATATTGGAGACATGTTCCACATAAACCTCCTCTTTCAAGTGCTCATTGTCATTCTATTCCTCTTTGATCTCCACTATTTTGATTAGGATGATGATAATAATCCTCTAATTCATACTCCTACTAAAGTCACCATTCTTCTTCTAGGCCCTTCATTTCGGCCTTTATAAGATTGTCCACCAGTCTTTCCATCATGATCGCTTCCATTTTTCTTTCTTTGAAACCTTCTATTTAGCTTCTCTTCTACCTTCAAAGAAAATTGATATGCATCTTCAATATTATACATTCTTACCATTATCAATACTTCTTGAATACTTAGCTCAACCCATTTATGTAATAGGGAAATTTCTCCTTGTTGGCCTCATAATGACGTATTCTTATCAGGACTTGATAATGCTCTTATGTATATTCTTTGACAAATTTTCTTCCTTAATTCAACCCTTGAAGATTCTTCAACAAATCAAGATCATTATAAATGAGAATGAATTGTCTCTTTAATACTTCCACCTTTTAATCCAATCTTGTTATTTTCTCTTTTCCTCTTCTTTTCCTCTCTAATTGAATTTCTTTCCACCAAATTTTAGCATGACCTTTTAACTCAGGCTTTTCAAAATTGACCCTCCCAGAAGCTTCTACTTAGTCATACTCAAAATACTCTTCCATATCATTAATCCAATCAATTAAATCTTCTAGATTAAGATTTATAGAAAATGTGGAAACTTCAATCTTTGGCCTCTTTCCAATATTGGAAATGACCCTCAAACACCTAGTCTCATCAAGATTTTTGGTTGTTTCTTACTCTTCCTTAAACTACCCTACTTATTTAGATTCATCTTCACTTTCATCTCTTTCCCTACTACCACTCCTCGTGCACTTGTCTCTAGAGGGATCTAAAACCCTTTTCTGTCACACTAACAATTCTTCCACCATGGTTCCTTCATGGAGGCATTTTCCTCAATTATCTCTTAGACCCATAACCATAGTCCTAGTGAAAACTACCTCATGTTTTGAGATCTACTTACACACTTCAAAAATTCTACTTTGATATCACTTAATTAAGGGTACTCCTCTTACTCACACAAACACACACAACACTATAGAGAAATAAAAAAAAGAATTGCAAGAACAAAAACATTTTCTTTGTATTATATTCAATGAAATGAAAAGACAACATTATGGAAATAACTTGCTACAACCACGTGGACCTTCTTATTATAATCATTTGCAAGAAAAACACATGATCTACACTTCTAGAATCGTCCCTTGTAACCCCCCTCTGTATTCATTATATTGGGAATTTAACCACCTAAAAATGTTGTTAGCAACTCTTCCTTTTTTTAGGTCGGCCACTTTTATATCCTTTTTCCCTATGTTGGAATATGTTGAGAATATGCCCAAAATAGGTTTTGGCTCTCACTCGAGTATTTCAAGAATTTTTGTTTTTCCTCCTAAAGTAGCACAACTTATAGAGGGCATTAATTTTAATCCAAACTTTTTATTTTCAATCATCATACATTATCAAAAATAATATGAAGATATCTACACCATGCTTCCATTATAGCTACACACTTTTTAGGATCTGGGAATTCTAAGGTCCTTAAAATTGTATTTAAAGTTTTTATTAGAAAAATCTCCCAGAAAAATTAAAAATCTCCCAATTGCCATAGGATATTGGGATAATTCCTTCACTATAAGCTCCATTTCATTGTTTTGGAGGTCTATGGAAGATTTCATGCAAAATTGACAACTACTAAAATATTAATCCTACCAAAAAAAGTAAATTTTCCCCCAAAATAGCCCTTAATAATAACTAAACATTATTTTTGGGTGATGGAAGATTGCTCTTATACCCTAGATTATCCTACATTAGACACCCAAGATAATTTGAGATATGAATTTGTCACATCTCAAGTATTTGTAGGAAAACCAAGGTGGTCTATCTTTTCTTTTGATAGCCATGATGAATCTTAAATATGCCTTCCTTTCCATTTGACCAAATACTCTTCATATTGTCTATTTCATGCATTTCTACCCACATGACTATCCAAGATGTTTTATATCTTTTCCATATTTGAAGTAGGTGATAGAATATTCCACCATGCTTCCACTATTTCATCCATAATATTACCTTCATGATACTTCGTCAAGTGTAAAATGTTAAAAATTGGTGAAATGTTAAGCTCACTTGGAAAATCTAACTCATAAGCATTTCCAAAATCATTCTTCTTTAGGATTTCACATGGTCGAAATTTCTTCATCTTAAACTTATTATAGGTTCCTATTTGAAACCTTTCTTTTTTGCATATGAACCATGACTTCATCACCAACCTAAAATTATTTATACCTCCTCTAATGATATTCCTTGGACTTGTACTAGAATATTCATCTTATTAGTATGATTTCTTACCTCTTCATACAAATTCTTCAAGTGCTATGCAATTTTTTCAGCTTCGACACTACTCTTTTCTCCTTTGTACAACTTCATTAAGTCTAAAGCATTTTTAGGACTACTTCCACATATAATTTGGAATGGTGATTTATTGGTTCTCTTATTGATAGAATTGTTGTATAAAAATATTCTTATGGTAGAATCATATCTCATCCCTTGAGTTTATCTCCTACTAAGAATTTAAACATGTTCCTCAAACTCCTATTCACCACTTTCATCTACCCATTAATTTGTGGATGGTATACTGAGCTAAAATTTAAACCCGTCTTCTAAATTTTTCATAATGTAAAAAACTTAGTGTCTCAATCTAAAACTATGCTCTTTGGTAGACTAAATAGTGTCACCACTTCTCAGAAAAATAATTATTCCACATGAACAACAACATTAGTCTTCTTATAATGAACAAAATGTGCCATCTTTGAGAATCTATCTACTACCACAAAAATGGAATCATCTCCCCTATGAGTCTTCGGTAAAATAAGAACAAAATCCACACTAATGTCTTCCCATGGCCTCTCTAGTATAGGTAATGGCTAATAAAACCTTTTATTCTCCTTGTCCCTTTTGTCATTTGACATATTGTACAACTTTGCACAAACTTAGGTTAACACCTTGTTGTAATTATGACTAATAATAATGCTCAGTAACCATAACAATGGTCTATCTTGACCAAAGTGTCTAGCCAATCCTCTAATATGCATCTCTTTGATTGGGTCATACCTCATGGAACTCCTTGGAATGCACAATTGGACTCTTTTGAATAACAACCCATCTTGGACTATAAAATCAAACCAAATGGTCTTCTAAGAAGCTTACTCTACAAGTATATTTTATTATGTTGATTTTTTAATAGTATATTAGGAAACTTTTGGATATTGGGGTTTTTCTCATGAAAATGTGTTTCCCACATAAATCATTGTGTTGTGGTATGCATTGTTGGGAAATGGGTGTCATACAACTTGCATAGTAGTGTATATTATTGCAATATTTTATTTTATTATATAAATGTTACACCTAGAAGCACCTAGATAGATATGCAACATGTAGAGATTCTTTTGGAATAGTCTTAGAGCCACTCAATGTTGTATCCTAACATTCTAATATTATATTGATATAATTATTTAATATTGGGGGTGAGAGTTATTAAAGTACCAAATACTAAATGTGGGGTTAAGGGGTTAGGGAGCACATGGTTTATGTAATAGCACTTGGTGGTTTTGTGAGAGATTATTTTTATAAAGGCATCCACAAGGGTAGTCCTTTAAGTAAGGAAAGTTAAGTATTTGTGGAGGTTGGAAGCATGACATTGGATGTGTGGTTATTTACATGTTCACATGAAATTCATATTGATGGTTGGTACTTTAAAGACTTTCATGAATGTATTGTCACTAGTACATTTGACCTTATTTTTCCACCAAAATTGTCGACCATTAAATAAAAAGGTTTTGGTTGGTCGGATTATAGAAGGAAAAATTTGATTTTTTTTTAATCCATGCCCATGTTGGTTGAAATTTCAACCAATACTTTGGTGGTTGAAATTTCGACCGCCCCAAGCATAACTTAAATTTTTTTTTTCATTTATCACTTCATTATTCCCCATGACAAAGAGGGGCAGTGCGTGAAGAGGATTCTCTACAATTTCATTTGGACCACCTATAAGGATTTTGATTTGGGTTTTCCTGCATTTGCATTTATGTTTTCATTTTCATTTGGACTACTTGAACTCATGCACCCTTTGAGATTTTGTTACTCTATTTGTTGCATACTTGAGTGTATATTCTTATTTCTACAGTTGATTGTAGTATAGTGATATGCATTGTTATTGAATTCAGTGCATTTTTATCTATGATTCTTATCATAGTAATTAAATAAATAGATGAATGGAAAAAGTGATTGAAAAATCTTATTTCTTTGGCTCTCTTGATCTGTATGAGCCCGTACAAATTCATCCTACAAGTATGAGGTTAAATGGTTGAGTATTGATTGAGAGAAGCTATCAAAGTCCTTTTGGGGTCAGGTTTAAGCCTTAACCTAGGGATTTTGGAGTTTTTTGATTCTTCCTCTCAATGTCACCATGGAAAAATTCTCATTCTTGGTGGGCTTGAACATTTCTGAATGCTCTTTCATTTAAATATGGTCTTGAGGTGGGAGATTGCAGATGGAGAGATCACATTTCATTATGAAATGTAATAAGAGCACATAAACCAAGGAGGTCCTGAATGAGTACATAGGATCAATTTGGCATGAATACCTTACAAAATGATTCAAAACATCCCTAAATGGTTTATGTGACCTTATTACAATCAAACAAACACAAAAAAAATTCAAAACATCCCTAAACGGTCTATATACTTCCCTATCTAGTATGTCTGTAGATACATGCCCATAGGCACATAGCCAAGCCTCCCAAAGGGAATTTCAAAAATATCCCTTTTTAGGTGCATACTCCATGTCAATCTAACATTTCATCTCTCTTCTTCTATATAAAAAATGGTACAAAATATGGAAATATAGAGAACACACCTTAATTGTTTAAAAAGAGATGTCATCCCATGGATTGCAATTATTGAAGAATTAAAATAAATAAATTTTTTTAATTAGATATAAAAAAATTTAATCAAAATGACATTGATGGATATAATGCCATACTTTACAACCTTTTCCATCATTTCTCCAACCTGTATAAAAAAGGAAGTTTTAGAATTAGACATGAGCCTTCTTCAAAGTATAAAATTATCTTCAATCTACGAGTTTATTGCCTCTTTACTATTACCTTAGAACAATCCATTTTCCTTGGATTATACATTCACCCCTAACCAACAACCCATACACCCTAGGTTCCTCACACAATCCACACTTTGCTGGTACACAAAACACACAATACCTTACCTCTCAAAAAAACTTCACTATTTATTGTCCACTATCTGACCAGTCCACTACACCTTCCTATCTTCCTCGCAAAATCCCTTCTTCTCAACTAGACACCACACATTCTATCCTCTATGAAAGTCCTTACAACTTTCTCCAAAATACACTTACATAACCCTTGTATTGTTCTTTCTAACTTAAACCACCATTAGCTACCTTCACACCTTTTCTCTAGGCTATGTCCCCCTTTCTAGACCCTCATATGGTCTACCAAAGCTTTCACATAAACATAAACACAAAACAATTGTTTACTGTCCTAACTGGACAGTCACTGTCCTCACTCAAAAATACATCCTACAAACCATCATCTTAAATGTACTAGCCTCAACCTTGACCATGAAACATAATGATACCCTTTACAACACCCCTACATAAACAAACACACCCTCCAAAGGGATTATATATTCGATAAGATGAGGAGAAGAAGAGGAATCGCATGGATTAAAAAAATTCAAATTTAAATGGAGTTGGTAAAGGTAAGGTTAATCTCTAGGATTAGGTGATGGTAAGGAAACATGAGAAGTCGAGATCAAATATGCATTCAACTACTTAGGATAAGAATTAATTTTTGAGCAATCTCAAAAGCAGCGACACTGAAATTATCTCATACTACAATTTCATCAATTATGACTTGAATATTAAGTAGAAGAAGCTTTGGGATCACTCAACATTAATTCCTTTTCTTTTTTTGATCTAGGAATGAAAGGAACCACTAAAGGTTGAGAGATAGGAGATTCCATTTATTTTCCTCTTTTTTCTTTATAGGTCTATGGAGGTGGAACCACAAATATATAGGAGGCATATTAGGAGTATTAAAGAGTCTCACTATATGATGTAGATCGAGAAGAGATACTTCCATATCCATAGATAAAAAGGGATACTTGGGGGTAGCAATAAAAGTAGATCCCAAATAATTACCGAAGGATAAGTCAAAGATTCTATTGGTTTTAAACTTTTGATAAGAAAGTAATAGGATGAGTTGATTAGGTTTAAGAGGTTTAATTTTTTGAGGCCAAAATTAATCAAGGGTAAAATTTCCACCATTAGCTAAAGGCTAGAAAAGACAATGATGTATAGTCATTACTTGTCCTTTGTGGGGAATTTTCAAATATGAATAGTACAAGGGTCTTCCTTCATTGATGTGAGAAAAGTATAACTTAACTTCATACAGAATTAGTTCAACATAGCGATAATAATACAAGTAACCTCTAAGCACTTAGATAAAACTTCTATAGGAAGGGTGATGGAACATATAGTAGGATAAGTGAAACCAATATTCACCTTAATCAAGATGCTAAATTTACTAATATGTGTCTTGATATAATCCTTACATGTAAAAATATGATATAATACTTACTGTTCATGATTGTAAATGGTTAATATTTCTAATGGTACTGCTTGGTGTATTCCATTTAAAAATAATCAAGTTTCTATGGCTATGATAAATGTCCCTTTGTGCTGAGAAAATTAGAGCTGAGAAAATGGTTGTTCAGTGTCTGTATCTATAGGTTGCAAACAAATCATCCTTCTTCCACCAACGATTCATTCCATTCAAGAAATACCATGTCTGACAATATCAACACAAAACAAAATAAGGAGAGAATTTATAGATTGTGGTCTAACTTTAAAAGAAAAGGAAATGGAAAATGTTATTGTCCCTACAAAATTTGCAAGGGCTTAAAGATTGAAAGATATCTAATCAAAACACCTGAGGAACATTGTAGGCAACATGGTCACATTGAAGAGGGAAACACATTTAATCCATTAGTATGTATTTCAATATATTATTTTAATAATTTATACACATAAGACATGAATTGACGATGACATCATGGTCATGGTTAATTTAAGGTCATCATTTTGATTTATGTCAACCACCATGGGTTTCATGTTATGGATCATGACAATCTAGAGAATGTAGATTTCCAAATGAGGGAACATGGAGGTGTGAATATCGAAGTAGAAGGTAATGATCCCATGGAAGAAGATCATGATGATCAATATGATCATGATGATCAAGATGAAGACGAACTTGATGTACCTATACTTGAGAAGGCATACAAGCCCCTATACGAAGGCTCCCAAAAAACTCTTCTTGCCGCTGTATTATTTTTGGTAAAATTGAAGGTTATGAATGGTTTATCCAACGCAGTAATCACACATATGTTAAGGCATGCCATCTTTTTTCATTTTTTTTAGTCATAATTTCCTTACAGTTAACAAAGGGTGAATCATGTACCAATTAATATTATTTATATTAACAAATTATATTTTTTGTCGTAGGTTGATAGGTGAGTGTTTGTTACCACCATCAAACAATCTACCTCGTACCAAGAATTATCTTCCATTATGAAAGATATTAGAATGGAGTATCAAAAAATTCATGCATGTCTGAATGATCATATTATATATCATAAACAATATGAATTTGCAATAGAATGCCCTGATTGTCATATTAGTAGATATTAATCAGATCAAATAACAAAAAAGGTGCCTCGCAAGGTTCTTCGGTATATTTCCATTATTCCACGTCTGCAACAATTATTCAGGTGCACTAGTTTGGCACAATTTACGGATTACCATGCATACAATAGAAGTTGAGATGACATTATGTGAATGCCTGCGGATGATTTGACATTTAAGGAAATAGAGGAAACTTGGCCACACTTTAAAGAAGAACCTCGTAATCTCAGGCTTACATTGGTAGCAGACGGTGTCAATCCATTTGGAGAGATGAGATTTGTTTACTCGGTGTGGCCTATTTTTGTTATCAATAATAAAATTCTTCCTTGGATGTCCATAAAGAGGGAGCACATAATGTTAGCAATGATAGATCTAGGTATTTTTTCATTTAAATAATCCATCTAAATTAATTATATTATAAATAATCCATCTAAATTAATTTATTATAAATAATCCATCAAAATGGTCATAATAACTATATAATATTTTTGTTCATTCAACCAGGTAAGTACCGAGTTAAAGATATGAATGTATATATTGAGCCCCTTATCAATGAGTTGATGGTGTTATGGAATGGGGTCACTATGTATGACATCTCTAGACCAATAGGACAAAGACAATTTCAATTCCATGCAATGCTTGTATGGACAATACATGATACCCCTGGGCTAACACATTTTTGTGGTATGTTCTGTTCTTAACACCTCTTTTTTGGTATGTTATAATACTAACACAAAATTAACATATTTAATCCAATTGTACACGATCTTGTGGGTCTTTAGACAAAGGGAAAATTTGCATGTCCATTTTGTGGTCCAAAGATGAAATCTAGTCATTCAAAAAGTTTAGGAAAGTAGGTGCTCAATGAGTATAGACACTTTCTCCATAGAAATCATAAGTACTGAATTACTGAAAAATATATTTTCAATGGGAAAAAAGAGACTACATCAAAGCCATGGAGAATGACACCTCACCTATGGAAGTTGGAATACAATAGAATAAATCATCGAGGTAATGTCATTCCATTTGATGGTTTTTGTTTGAAATTTATATTTTGATATTATGTTTTTTTTATTGATAATGTAATTGATGCTCATGAAGGTCATCAAGGCATTCATGACCAACTTCTAAAAGGACTAAAAAGTTATCCTACACAATTTAGTAGGTTACCATACTACGATCAACTCCCAATTGTGCATTTTTTTGATGCTATGCACATTGGAAAGAATGTAACATAGACATTATGGAAAATATTGGATGGAAGGTGTGACAAAGACAAAATTGTCAAAATTTATAGTGACATTGAATAATCCAACCATGCAATGAAAAATGTCATTCGATCAAATAACAATGGAAACCAGATTGATATAAGTGCCCTTACTTGGTTATTGTCAGAGTAGCAGAGCAATGCTATAAAACAAGTCATAAATAAATACGATTTCCCATAAGATTTGCTGCAAACATAAACAATCTCATATCAAAGAAAAGTGAATTTGGGCTAGGGATGAAAACACATGATTGACATACATTTATTAAGGCAATTCATGTTATTTTGTATTCACTATATATTTGTATACTGCATGTAGTTTTCATTGTATTATTTTATAAAATATTGATAAGATCATTTTACAATTATTGCAGTATGTTCTACCTCTATCTCTCCCACACCACTTCAACAACAGTGTCAAACAAGTTATATATGAGCTTGGAAAATACATGAGGTGGTTGTCATAAAAAAAAATCAATAAAGAAGATATAAAATATTGGAAGAGAAAAATTCTTCATCTTATGTGTGAAATGCAAAAGTGTCTACCTTCACATTTTTTCAATACACAAGAACACTACCTCATACATCAAGTTGAGGAGATTGAATTGTGTGGACTTGTACAAACTAGGTCAATGTGGATGGTTGAGAGACACTTGAAATTTTTGAAGGGCTTGGTTTGACATAGAGAACATCCCAAGGGTTCTATGGTGGAGGGATATATGGTATACCAGACCATGGTGTACATTAGTGAATATCTTCCTAAGTTTGCAACAAAGATCTATGTAGATCGTATTTGGGATCCCAACTCTATTAACAAATTTGAAGGGGAGTACTTGATGGGGAAAGGTACATTGACAAAAGTGAGAGGTAATTATAATATGTTATTGTAGTTAATTAATTCTTATAAATCTTCAATATAAGTTATTTGTAATTGGTCTATTTTTTTTATATAGTTGGTCGAGAGTGGGATGCAATACATTTGTATATTGTGAACAATCTTGATTGTATGACGGTATGGATTGAATGATGTCAACAAAGTGGTTTCTCATTAACATGGGAAGGTGTTGCTTCATTTGTTAGAGAAGCTCATCATAATGGAGATTCCAATGTTATGCCAATGGTAATTGATCTAGCATATGGTTTAAGAGGTAGAGAAGTATGTAAAAAATTATTAATGATCATGACCCATATGTTTATATCAACTCACGATACAAATAATTTTCACATGCTTGAAAAATTGCAAGTCAAGCACCACAAAGCTATGTACTATCATGGCCACAAATTTTGCATTAAAAATTTGGATGACATGAAGAAAACTTGTGATTCTAGGACTGCAGTCTTCGAGGTCACTAATATATCATCTAGAAATGACATACATCCTCAATAATCTCAAAATTGATACTATGGAATCTTGGATGATATACTTGATTGTGACTTTAACTCCTTCAAATTAGTTCTATTTGTTGTCAAATGGTACATGCTACAATTGAATCAAAATGATCTTGATAGAACTGTTATTCAACATGATAATGGATTTGATTAATACAAGGTCGTTTGAGCCAGTTGGAGATGAGCCCTATGTTCTTCCAAGCCAATGTGAGAAAGTCTTTTACTTAGAGGCTCCACATAAACTGGGTTGGTCATTTGTTGTTAGATATGATCCAAGAGGAAAGTCGGTAAAGTATAATGTGATGGAAGAAGAAGATACTGAAGATGAAGAAGAAGAAGAAGATGGTGGTGGTGGTGGTAGTGGTGGTGGTGATGATGATGATGATGATGATGATGACGATGACGACGATGATGATGATGATGAGGATGATGATGATGATGATGATGATGACAATGATGATGATGATGACGATGACGACGATGAGGATGATGATGATGATGGAGATGATGATGAGATGGATGAAAAAGATGATCAATGACATGATTGAAATGTACAAGGTATGTGATATAATTATTTATATATATTTAATATTGATTTATTGATGTATTCAACTCTAATGGCATGGAAACATTAATTTATTGTGTTCAATTCTAATGATTACAACAATATATGTGATTTATGATTACCAATGTATTGCTTATGATGCTTAATTAATTGTTGCTGATACATGTATATATATTTTTGATTGTTAGCCTTTCTGGAAATAGGCAATTGACTACACACATCGTCACCCCTTTCGTTGACAATCTTGCATTGCATATATAAGGTAAAGGTAATTTGATTATGTTTACGATCTTGCATATTGTTCATGTTGTCTTCTACGTAATTTGTAGCATACGTATCATGCAATTTTTAGCTAACTTAAGATAAATGACTCACATATGCAGGAAATTTAACCCCTTTGATGAGGATCCAACACAGTGACATGGATCAGCAGGTATAAGTCAATATGACCTATATATATAACACATAATTGATATCAAATTTTGGTTTCATTGTTTACTAATAAATAGACATAATTTACATAAATATTAGATCATATATAGCTATATTATATTTAGTTCAATATATACTCCCATTATTCTTGATATTAATATAACAAATAAATATATATATAATTTTGATTATCAATTATAATATATACTTATATATTCACTATATATTTGTATGTATATATCTCTCATATATATAAATTTTGATTATTAATAATAATATATGTACTTCTATATTCACTATATAATATGAATTATTGCTCACTAATATTAAAATAGGCCAACTTTAGTTTATATATAGCTAACTTATTCTTATTAATCTTATTCATACAAGTCTTATATCTTAAGAACACAAACACAAAGAGAATGACTTTACATACCTTTTTTTAAAGTAAGGTTATTTCAACTTATTTCAACTTATTTAACCTGACTACTTTCCCCATGGAATGACCTTTTGTCCTTATTCTCAATGTTTGCTGCCTTAGTCAATAAAATTATTAATTTTCTTATATTCTTCTTGTTTATTAGTGAGAATGTACTATGATTGATTTTTACAATGACTGTCTCAACTCCTTATCACTGACCTAATACCAATACTCCCATCCTTTGCTAACCCCTTATTATATCTTTCTTGTTCGTTGGTAAAAAATACCAATTTTATAGATTAATACCTCAAATGTTACTTGACCGAATTCAAGTCTTATGTTGCTTGCATGCTATGCTAAGGACATGACTTGTCTTTGTCACTTTTTTGATCCTTTTATATGAGTCCTAATTTTTTTGTGCCTTTCCTTCATTTTCAACTTACATTTTATATCTCCCACGTATAGATAAAGAAGAATCGTATGGGTCACGACTCTATTCAAGACTCGATTATTCTATATATTGATTAATTATTAGCATTATATTGATTTGATTAATATTATGAATTGATAAACAATATTGTTGATTATTTATTTATTTGTCTATTTTTAATATTATTATTTATTTGATTATGTTTTATTATTTAATTATTATCAAAATTCTATTTGAAACGGGGACATGACAATATCTCATTTGATGGATTTCAAGAACCACCAAATAGGTACTTGTCAGATCTATCTTCCTCGAATGAGGGAAATGCGGGAATGGTAGATGAAAGTTCAACATATAGTACGACTAAAATAGGGAGATCAACTAGAGGTCAAAACATTAGAAAAAAATTCCATAAACACGTAATTTTTCCTTGCTGAAGGGGGGTCACGTTCTTATGATGATGAGACCAAAGGAAACATCAATGTGTCCTTTCGATACACACATCTTGAGAAAGAATGGGTACCCAATGAGCTACCTCCAATTAACACTAATTTTTGTGTTAACAAGAGAATATATTACATAGCTCCATCCTCATTACATGGTTTGGGCCTATTTTCCATGGATGGGATAAAGGTATGTTACAACAAAGTTGTTGAAATGATAGAGTATGTCGAACCATGTTACAATTACAATGATTGGATGCAGATTGTTCAATATAAAAAAAGGGATGTGTAGGTATACACTGTCAGCAAATTATATACAATGGAAAGAAAATGATCAAAGCAAAAGATTTTATATGTACATTGATAGGAGACCAAAAGATTTAGGGAATATTGTGGGTTTTATAAATAGTATGCGACCTGGGTCAACTAATAAGAAATCCAATTGCATATTTGAGGCACGTGAGGGGAATCATGTTTTTGTATGTGTGATAAAATCAATAAGTGCATGGGAAGAACTGCTAATAGATTACCATTTAAATCACATAGATGCAAACAAATTTACTATGATGGGGGTGGTAAGTACTATATACCATTTAAACTAACCTCAAGTTTATGACTCCAATATACCATTTTATTAATAAGTTTGTTTGCTAAGTCTATTGCTTTTAGTTCACTGAAGTTTTTATATTTAATCTTTTTCACAAGATGACATGGATCCCCCACATGATAGAGGCCATGGGGATGCTCCTCCCACCCATTCTTCAGCAACGGTAAACCTTATTGTAATTGTACAAATTAGATAGTTGAAAAATGTTATATTATTATGTTATTTTATTTAGGGTTTTGGAGTTATTCTGATAGTTTTACTGATATTCCTATCACAAATTGATGTTCAGGATAGGGGAAAAGCACTTGCAAAAATAGAGGCAATAGCTATAGATACAAATGAGGATATCCCAGATATCCTTAACCTTGTAAATATGGTGACTAAAAAACTAAAAAATGTCAGTGCAAAAATTATTAACATTTTGGATGATCCATATCCAACTGAGGAGATAATGAAGAGGAAAGATGAATTGCTATCGCAAGCATGTCGTTATGAAGTAAGAAGTAATGAATCTTTAGTTATAACAAAATTTGAATAAAGGTTTATATTTTATACTCTTTTATGTCGTGAACTAAAATATACATGTGTTCTTGTTATATGATTTTTTGTTTGCTCAAGTACTTGGTCATGGACATCATGGTGAGGCCGATACTATTAGAACTCCGACCACCTCAGGTAAAATAATCCTTAAGTTAACAAGTTACAAGGAATTTTTTCTTTCGAACATTCAAAAACTTCAGTGGACTTACTGATTAGAAGTGTACGTTTTTCATTAGACTTACTGATACCATAGATATAGCTATAGGAAAAGGTACAATTACAACTAATTCAAAATTTCTAAGAAAATCTTCACTAAAACTTTATTGAAAGCTACTCTTACTTTTATTATTTTAGAATGTCTTTGCTAACATTGTCTTATTTAGGTCATCAAGTGCAGGTGACTCCTCCTAGAAGGTTGACTGACTATCTGAGATTGTCGAGTGCAATGTCAGCAACAAGGAGCATGCAAACATTGATGCCTTCATGGTCTATGCCTGGTAAATCCTTGTTTTTCTATATTTGGTTTTGTGTTAATTATGATCTGATAATTTGTACTTTAATCTTGAGTGCATCTCATAGTGGATTAATTTTGTGCACTAGGATATACACTAATGGCTGCTATGCTAGATACAGATTAGAGTACTTGTATTGGTGATAATTCACCATTGTTTCCTGGATCTACCCGTGTTTCTAGCATGAGAGTTATGCAGACTTCATTGTTGATGGATGATAAAGAATTGATGCCTTTAAAAATGTCTTAAGCTTCCAGGAACTTTAAAATTATTATTATTTATATTATAATTATAATTTACTTATTCATAACAAGTTTTGGATTGATGATCCCATGAAATTTTTTCTAGAAATGATTGTTTTTATAAGATTCTTTATGACTTAACATTGAAGATATTCAGGCCCACCATATGTACAAGGTGGAACATCATAAGTGAACTAACCCCATCCCACTATTTTTATTCAATATCATTAATTGGTACAATATTTTTCCTTTCATTCAGGCCTTTTCTTTTACTATATTCAAGGTATGCAACTTTAGTTAATTTTTCTATTCAACAATTTTGTGTGTTTTCTTAAAAGGTGGAACTTACAAGAAAAAAAATTAAAAGATCAGCTCATAAAAGATTTAGAGCATGAGTTTGGTAGTAACATTTTTGAGGAGAATTTTTTTAAAGAAAAGCTGCAAAACATCTTAAGACTATGAGGGACTCATATAGAAGGAGTCTCGTCCAAAACCCAAAGTACGAGCATCCTCCCTTTATTTTAGTGAGGCATTGGAATGAATTCATTTTGGATGCAAAGGAGAAAGGGGATACTCAAAGAGGAATTACACCAACAAATGAGAGAAGAAGGTATGCGATAGTATTAACTACTAGTAGAATGTAATTATGCACTAATTAGTGATATTTATATCTATATAATCTAATATATTTCAAAATTTTCATAGGTTGCAGGACACATCAAAGGCAACAAAGGCCAGATTGCAAAAGATTGGGCAACACAAACTTGGCTCTGGTGGTTATTCAAAAATTCAAGCACGAATTGTAAGTAGCAGTAAATGAATTTCGGATCAAAATTTTTATAAATTACAAATAATCTTGTTTAATAAAAAAATGCAAGGCTCAGAATTTAATTTAGAGGCCATGACAAAACACAAAAAAATTGCCTTCAAGGAAGGCTATCAAGCCGTGGTTGAATGCCTACACCAAGCTTCCACTAGCCCAACCCAAGAGTCTCCTGCTCGGTTGAACATGTAAATATGCCAAATGAAAAATATTTGAAATTGAATACTTGAGCAACAATATAATTGATGTTAATTTCAAACATAAATTGACTATTTTTATTTTAAAAAGAAAACAATGATAACAATGTGCATGACATTGAAATGCAGTCTCATAATCCTAACATAGAACCTACGCCGCATGATGAAGGCCCTGATGTGCATCGCAGTGTCGATGGAGGTATTCATTTTCTATTAAAAATTAATTATGTAATTATTAATACAATTTAATATCTTAAATTGAAATTGGTGTAACCTTTTTTGTGTATATTTTAGAGCATACAAAACATCATGCTAAACGAGTGGAGGATGTTTGGAGTGATCACCATGTAGATGATGTGGCACATTTAGGTAAATAAAATCTATGTTTTTCTCTTTTAAATTTATTTTTTGATTTATAGTTCTTTTAATTAATGAAATACTTGTAACACTAATATAAAATGGTGTGAATTTAACCCATGTAGTTGTTATTACAGCGGGCCCCCCTTTGGCGCAACAACCTCCTATTCCTGAACACATGAGGAGGAGACATGAGTTGAGATCAAAAGCAGTAGAGGAGGGGAATGATGAGGATAACGATGCTCCGCTTAGCCGTTACCTTAAAAAAATGAGTAAGAAACAAAAAAAGAAATGATTGTAATTAAACGTTGATGAATGATGTGTTAATGAATTATTCATGAATGTTGTGTGTTAATGAATTTTATGTGTTAATGAATGTTATGTGATTGTTAATGAATTTTATGTGTTAATGAATGTTATTAGATGTTAATGGGGAATTTAGAGTGATGTTAGGGGGGAGGGGGGGGTGGGGCCAAATGAGCTTCCACCTTCATGTGGTTGGCCTTGTTAAGTAGAGAATATTAAACTATTCTTGAAACTAAGTGAAGCTCAAACTAAACCAATGATGTAGATTCAATGGTCAAAAACACCTACTAGTCCTATTCCACATGGTTTAGTACCCCTTTTGATGCAAATGCATCCATCAACCTCGCTCTAATAAGTCAATATGTTGTTGTACTAGTTCTTTTCCCAAGGTCTTGTTAGAAAGTAAAGCCCACCAAGATAACTAAGGCGGGGGGGGGGGGGGGTGTGAATTAGTTATCAGATAATTATAAATTTTATCATCTTCAACAACATTAAACCATATCAGAAATATAATTACCAACCATAGAAAGATATTCATACACAATTACACAATTACACAAGATATGTTGACTAGGGAATCTCTTGATCAAAGAGTAAACCCCGGTGGGAATGATGCCCACAAAAGATGCACTAATATGAATATTCCTTGTGAAAGGATGGACTCTATTAGGAGTCTTATGAAATACATTCAGTACATATAAATCCCTGTTAGGAGATTTTGAATCCCTGTTAAAGATTCTAACCCTGTTAAGAGTTATGGAAGATAGAAGGACCCACTGCCCAAATAGCTTCAGGGTAAGATAACTGAACTCACTGTCCAAATAATCTTTGCATTATTCAACAAAATAATATGTTACCTCTTCTTTGACTATGCCAAACTGCACTCACTGCTACATCAGATCTCAGTTTCAGATCTCTGTACTCCGCATGTCTTCCTTCATAATTTCACTCTCATATTTAGCTCTTTTCTTCACTTCATGCATACTACATCACATCTCAACACTTACAAAAAGGAAAAACATTCCTTCCTTTATACCACACTCAAATAATTACAAATGAGTCAACACTCAATTACAAAATAAAATATTCCACATGCTACACCAAAATTACATAAAACTGTCAGCTTCCGAATACAATAAATCTTCACTCATGTGACTTCAAAGTTTGCATTGTCATCCAAATCACTATCAATGTGTCTCTAACTTCCCTTTAACTGCACAAATCTAGATTCCATCCCGATTAGGAGATATCATCTGATTGCCAAAAACTGCTACTCAGGAACACTACCTGAATACTGCTTCCACCAAAATGATCATAACTTTCATGAATAAAATAATTACTGTCTGAGCTCTTAACCATAGACATATAACATATCAAAAATTATATCCTCAATGTCACATAGCTCCAACTACAATATCCCATGTGTGCTAATCAAAACACTCTCTGCTTCTCTGCAAGTCTTCAGTAAAACACTGTGTTGACATCAATGACAATCATAGTCATGAATGCAACAACAAATGCTACAGAATGGGTGCCAAACACTTTAGCATTCATTCCTAATAGGTCTTCACTAAATTCCATCACCTTCAATGCAAATGCAATGGCCAGACACTCTCATAAGTCCTATTCCCCTAGGTACACTCAAGTACTATTCTCTTTGCATACAATTCTTATAATTCCTTCAAAAGGATAGAATCATTTTGATGCTTGACTTGTCATCATTAACTAATGGGTTATTGTCGATTGCTCGTTGCTATCATTCTAGATCACTATTTTTTGATATCATAGTTTATCTTTGATTTTGCTTACTTCTCAAATAGTGGATAGCTCTAATCTTACCTTCAACCTTGATTGTTTTCATTGTTCACAACAATTTCTATTCACTTCCCCCTTATTGTCCACTTCCCTCGTATTGTACCAAGTACTCCTCCTTTCACCATATATTTTCCTTTACAAAATCACAACATTTTTTTATTGCTAATTCTTTATAGAAGAATCTTATTTTATGCAAGATTTTTATTAATTATTAGCATTTATGGATTATTAGGGGACCTTAACATGAATAAACCATGATTTCATTTCTTGTAGATTGTTTGTGCCCTATTAATGGCAGAGGAAAATCTTGATAACTTCTTAGATGCTAAGAACATTTTAATACAAATGGGAACCCATTTTCAAGTACATGTGAGTAATTTTGAGTCCTGATTATTATTTGTTCTTTTATTCTTGTAAAAGTCTCCACTGCCCCCTCATTTATTTTTATTATTCTTCTCTATAAAAAATACTTTTTTGTGTTCTTTGTAGGATGATTATCTTGATTTCTTTAGTGATCCAGAGACTATTGGAAAGGTGAGGCCATTCTCTAATCTAGATTCTAAATCTATCTCAAATATGGTTGCTTAAGTTGCTAACGACACATTTTTATATCAATGTAGGTTATTATATCAATGATTTGGAGTTGCAACAAATTTCTCATGTAGGTTATTATGTCAATAAGTTGGAGCTGTAGCAGATTTCTTAGCAGACCCTATGGTACTTTATCATCCAAGGTTGTGAGTTCTTGTGAATAAGATTTTATGTTGTTACATGCCATAAATTGTTCAAAGATATTGTTCATATTCACTTAGTAACCATTGTATAAAAAAATATATTCTATTGTAAATAAAACCTTTTACAATAAAATCATTGCAAATAAAAAATTCTTGGCGATCCCTTTACAAAAAAGCCTCCATAGCCCTACCCATAAACCCATATACAAAAAAAGATTCACATGATCAATCTATGGTAGAATTTGAAGAAAGGCCAAGGAATTTGAGCTTGTAGGCACTTCTTGTGTGCTTCTAGCCTTCACCATTGGGGAAGCTCTGCATTCAGGTTTAGTTGAGTGCTCCATTATTGCAAACTTTATGCTCTTTGAAGATGGTATGTTTACTCTGAACCGTATTCCTATCTCTTGGACTACCATCTTATTATAGTTTTCATTTCCATCACATAGAATTGGATGTGTGATGTGGAGGAAGTAGTGGTTTCCCACAAAAAATCTCATATGACCTCTTAGATACAAGGATCATCACCATATCTCAATGCTTCAACAACTACTCCTAGCCCTCCATAGGTCTTCTCTATCATGGAACATTCCCTAAACTCAAGAATCTTCATTTTCAACTATAGGAACCTTCAAAACATCTCACCAATCTCCATTGGTGTTCTAACCCAACATGCCTAACCTTTTGGTGACCTTATTCTCCATGGCACTACTCTTCATGCTTCCAATATCATTGAGAAGGTGTGATCTTTCAACATTGGTGTTTATTTTTAACAACACCAAGGATCTAATGTCAAGGAGGCCCTAAATAGTACCATACCCCTATCTGGGTGACTAAAGGTCTGGTTGTCAAGTTGACAACTTTGTTTGTCACTTGACAACATTTTACATTCAGGAGTATTAGAATTTTTTTTCATTTTGTGTTTAGTTGGGAAGGAAGCTCTGTACGACTGTAATAGAGAATGCAATCTAACATCAAGATTTTCATTAATGTAGTTTATGTTTAGTAGTTTATTATGATGGTTGAAAACTCGAGTTGTGGAGGAGGTAGTTTTATGTTATCTTTATGCAAGTTTAAGATTGGGAGTTTATCACTACTACATTTGGGGCCAAATTTCGATAGAAACTTCTGACGGATGATTTTTTTTAATGAATTTGTTGTTTTTTTTGTAATAGGCCCCGATGGTGTCAATATTTTAATAGGTTTTAAATTGACCATCAAAATTCTGACAGGTTCAGGGTATAGATTTAAAAAAAAAGTGAAATGCCCAAATCATTTTAACATCGATTACAAAGAAAATGAGTGAGAGAAAATGAGCGAAAGCTGAGTGCGAGAGAAGGTATGTGATTTCTTCATCTTTTGAGCCTTTGGCATCATATTCAACTGCAAATTTCAAATGCATTGCATTTTATTTGATCATGAATGCTCTCTGAAATGACCGCATTCTACTGGTATCATGCCCTAGCCAATGCTTTATCTCTATTATTTGATGTTATTGGTGCTTGTGCTCAAGGATATCGATTCACTAATTTGAAATGTTTGGATTCATGTTTGTTGATATTACTGGCATGTTTAATGACACCATTGTATATTGCTGAGATGCTCACTGAAATTACCACATTCTACTAGTGTCATGCCCTAGCTTGTGCTTTAACTCCATTATTTGATGTTATTGGTTATCAATTTTTTTGAAATGTTGACTGTGGTTATCAAATGGACAGCCCGTGAGCTTCTAGCTAGGTGCCATTTGTATTGATAGCTTAGGGCATCAAATGTATTATATCATTGATAGTTGAGACTTTGTTAAAAGGAAATAGGACAAAGAATGATTTTGATTTATTTTCTCTATTTTGATCCCTAAGTGGCTTACAACCCTAGAGATGATTTTGATTTATTTTCTCTATTTTGATCCCTAAGTGGCTTACAACCCTAGAGAAGTATATGCAGACTTACAGATGCAGTTGTAGGATACATAGAAGCTGATAATCATAAGAAATCCATGCGTCCAATTTAAATAGCAATTAATACAAAGAAACAGGGTCCTCCAATGGCCCAATCATCCAGACTTTGACTACCCCCTCAACCAGTGACTCTTCAAAACTAGGGTATCATGCAATCAATGAGTGATCCTTCATTCTCCTATTTTGCCTTACATCCAAACATATTGGAAATACACATTTAATGATAACAAGTCTTTCACAATCCCCCTTCCCTCAAGGAACACTATCAACCATCCCTATATAGCTCTCTACTATCACTCCATCCTGTGATGACCATAGTGATGAGTAAAAGTATACCACTTCCTTGTTGATTGCATCTGATTCCACAACTTGCTGACCAACTTCATTCTTTATTGAAGCTATTCTATTAATTAATAGTCTTTCCTTGACCGAACTATGGAAAAACATTGTATTGCAGTCCTCATCTTTCAACCAATTCTCTCTATATTTTTGGCATCAATATATTTCTTCTTTGGCTAGAATTTCCTCATATTGTTGTTACAAGTCCTTTTCAGTTAAGAAATCAATTTTATCCATACCTTCCTGAATCACCTTATTTTTTAAAACCTCTAGCTGCTCATCCAATGTTTTTTTCCACAAATATATCCTTGAAATGAATTTGGTTCCAACACTTCCGCTTATTCTTGATATACTATAATTTTTTGAACAATTGAAACCCCATATTTCCTTAAATAACAAGTACAATCTTCCAATAGTTTACCACCATTTTCCAAAACCATTCATGGATTCTGAAATGTTGTTCCAAACTTCCTTCTTCTCTTCTATTTTAATCAGACCATAAACATTAAACAAAAACAATAAGATCTGCAAGTGCATTGCAACCCCTAAAATTCCATGTTATAAGCTTCATTTCTTTCCAAGAGAGAAAAAGTCTCTCCCAGATCTTAACTTTCTCTGGTCTTTTCTATTCTCAACATATTCCAATAAGCACTGAACAATCTTCCTCGCTCTCATCCTCTTTCCTCCTGTATTTATGTTTTTGGACTTAGATTTATTTTTCTTGATTGTTCTATTTTCCAAAATTCCTTCCCCATCTCTCAAGACAAATTCATCTTATGCCCCTCCTTGATTAAGACCCCCTCATCCTCAACATGGTCTTCATCACCTATAGTCTTGATTTCATGGATAGGGGACATGTAAATATCTTTAAATACTTCTTCTACCACAATGTCACCCTTAAAATTATGAAACTATGTAAACCACTTTTAGTAATAAAAAATGTAAATTTCATGTATATTTCTAGTCTCTGCCGTAGCAGTACAGTCAGAGGGTTCATTGAAAAAATGATCCTTTGAATGGTTACTATGAATATGAATGATTTTATATAGCATATTACTCATTTTACTTGAAGTTTGGAATAGCTTGTGCAAGGGTGAAAGTACTTTTGATCATTTTGGTCGTGACTGTTCCTGTACACAGTCAGGAAATATAATTGTCTAATGATTATATGTAATGTTGAATGGATTAAATGCTTTATTATTGGTAGAAGTGAATGGAAGGAATAGTGTTGGTGTTAGGTTTCATTTATTATTGAGTTCAATGGTTTCCAAGATGTGTTGAGGAGTTTTCTCCTTGTTTAATGTTAACTGTTCTTGCACAATCCACTCATACAACAGTGAAATGCTATGTGATTGACAATTTCTATTTTTTCCATTTGATAACCATAGTCAACATTTCAAAACAGTGAATCATCCTTGAGCACAAGCACCAATAACATCAAATAATGGAGATAAAGCATGAGCTAGGGCACGACACCAGTAGATTAAAACTGAACCAATGACATGTTTACAACAAAGAAATAGAATGATAATAATATGCTGAAAATTCTATTATGCTTAATACATGCCAAAGGACCAGTCCCAACAATTCTTAAACATACTTTATCTGATATGATGGATTGTTAATAAAGGTCTAATTCTATAGACTAATAGCACGAAGGAAGATTTGACCTAGCCAAATCTTCCTTGTACCACACAAAAAAGTGTGTGATAACTATGTCTACTCCAACCTGAATTGTTTAAGAATTCATCATATCAGATAAAGTATGTTTAAGAATTGTTGGGAGTTCTATTACACCTTTGTTGTAAACATGCCATTGGTTCAGTTTTGTAAATTTGTTTTTTGTGTTAAATGCATTTAAATGGAACATTAAGCATCGTAATAATATGCTTAATCAATTAGTAATTGGCAGATTAAATGTAGATAACACCTTTATCAGTTTAGCATGTTATTATAAGATACTAAAGAAAACCTATTTGTCAAACATACTTTATCTGATATGATGAATTCTTAAACAATTAAGGTTGGAGGAGACATAGTTATCAAACAATTTTTTGTGTGTTACAAGGAAGATTTGGCTAATTAAGAGTGAGGCCTTGTTTAGAATCTCATGAGTTTTGTACTACAGATACAACGTATTGTGAGTTTGAAGAGAGTTAAAGGTTTCTAATTTAAATAAGTGATCTTAAAGGTGTTAAAGTCTTGTTTTGGTTTTTCCTTTCCACTATGCAATAAGGAATAGTTTTCAAACATTCATATTCACTTATTGAATGCTTTAGAGACTAGTGGTTTGACTTTCCATGTGTTAACAATGACTGAGATTCATTAAAGGATACAAAACCCTTCATTTTGGGTTATTGTGTGTGGATTCAAATGTAGGTTTGATTTGGTTAATGTTTAGAAGAGATCAATAAAGTATTTAAAGACAATATTACATGTTTGGAGAGGTTTGAGAGGCACTTATCATGACTGTATCATCACAAAAAGTGTCATAGACTAGTTTTGTTAAGTTTCTTTTCTCTATTTTGAGGTTCTCATTGCCAAAGTGGCCAAAGACTATGTTAGGTTGATAAAATATGGGGATTCTCTTTACCACTACAAATCTTTGAAGGTTGCTGCACTTGGACGGATGTGTACCATTGTTAAGAGAATTGGACCGAGTTTGGATTACCTCAAACAGGTGAGGCATCATATGGAAAGGTTGCCGTCTATTGACCCAAATACCAGGACTATTTTGATCTGTGGGTACCCTAATGTTGGAAAGAGTTCTTTTATTAATTATGATGAGTTGTATCATTCCCATCATGTCCCATGCTTGCACCATGTGTACCCTCAAGTATAGGATGTAAATCATTGTTCTCTTCTTGACCAAAGGCTGCCATATCTTGAGGTAGTGGAGTTATGTCACTGTTATGAACTCAGAATTATGGTCATACCTTGGTGACAAATTTTAAATGGATACAAGCACCTTTTTTGTGCAATGGTCAGGACCAACCTTTATACCTTGAATGCCAATGCTAGATGCCTCTTCTTTACTGAATAATCCATGTGACAAATCTATAGACTTGTGAGAATGAGGAAAGGAGCCTCTACTGTCCAAATTCAAAACTTGGGACTTTTCTTTCCTTCCATCTTCAGATTCACCACATACCACTAAATTTAGATTTTCCTCATAGTCTTATCAATTGAGAAGAGGAGTTGGTGTGTCAAATGAATCCCTATCCATATCAACTTCATGTTCTTCACCAATTGCTAATTCAAAATAAATCTTTGAGCAATCTGAATACTCATCAAACCTCTCTTGAATGTCCTCACTACAAGGCACATGTGATGGCAAAGAGCTGCTGGTCAAACTCAGAAAATAAGAATCATGTTTAAGTTTTTAAAAATAATGTCTTTATGGACTATGGTACCTTGCATATTGCATGAAGTTACAAAAATTCTCCTTCACATCTTCCACCATGAATGATAGGACAACATTGTAACCAACCAAAGAGACACCAATTGGATTTATACCCTGTAATATCCTAAGGCTGATCTGAATGTATTTTCTAAACACTTTGACTAAAGTTGTTTTTGGAAGTCAATTTGCAATGTCTTGTATTTTTTATATGAATGGTTTAGTTTAAAAAAGAGAGCATTGTATTCAGGTCATTCATAAAGGTTTAGTCAAATAACCATGATAACAATTTAATATCACAAACTTCTAATTAAAAATTTATCAAACTTAACTTCAGCCAATACAAAGTGAGAAGGAAATGTAATAACCCAACCTAGTTCAATCTCCATATGTTGAAATACTAGGACTATTTTGATCTGTGGGTACCCTATTGTTGGAAAGAGTTCTTTTATTAATAAGATTACTAGGGTGGATGTGGATGTGCAACCTTATGCTTTTACTACTAAGTCTATGTTTGTCAGGCATACTGATTATAAGTACTTGAGGTATCAGGTTATTGATACCCCTGGTATTTGGGACCACCCCTTGGAGGACAGGAACACCATTGAGATGCTCTATATTATTTCCTTGGCTCATTTGAAGGTGGTTGTTTTGTTTTTCCTTGATGTTTCGGGGTCCTAGAGTTATAGTATTGTGCACTACTCTACAAGCTTGAAGAAGCGGTATATTTTGGCAAATGAAGAGTGGAAAGAAGATGATATTCTTGATATCATGGATGGACACAATGTTGCAGAATTTATTGATACATATAGCTTGTAAAGGCTTGAAGAACTGGAGAGGGAAGAAGGGCTTAGGATGGCAGCTGAGGGTGACAAGGATGATGAGATGGGGGAAGTGGAGTTTAATCTTGATGAAAATGAAGCTCTGGTTGCAATTAGGAAGAAGAAGAAGATGCTTATCGTCGAACATAGATTGAAGAAGAGTATTGCAGAGAGCATGCCTATTGTAACAAAGAAGTTTGACAAGAAAAAGGAATATGGCTTAAACAGAATGGGAAGACATATTTCTAGCCTGGGCTTGGATCCTTCGATAATTAGCTTGATTATAAATGAAGCATATGAGAGATGAGCAATTAGCTTCCCAAGAAAAATCTCGTAAATGAACTGTGTGTACCCCAATTATTGTGCCCTTTGCATGTACCCAAAGGATATATTGGAAACAACAAGGGTAAGGCTTAAAGAAGTTAATTTTGCATCACTCGACAGATCTTTAAGCCTTACCCTTGTTGTTTCAAATATATCCTTTGGGTATGCACATAGGGCATAGGAATTGGGGTACACATAGTTCATTTATGTGATTTTTCTTGGGAAGCTAATTTCTCATCTCTCATCTACTTCATTGTTATGAAGCTAGTTGTCATAGGATCCAAGCCCGGGCTAGAAATATGTCTTTCCAAACACATAAAACACATGCACATAAACATGACAGCTGAGAAACATAAATGTAGATATCACAACAGCTAAGAGACATAAATGTAGGCATCATGGTCACAATTTTTTGGAGACAACATAATTGAGTTGTATACCCAGATGATGCAAAGCAACTACTACTCCTTCGGTTCTAGAGGAGTAGTGGTTTCTTTGCATCGTTTCGGTATACCACTCAATTATGTTGTCTCCAAAAAATTGTGACCATGATGCCTACATTTATGTTTCTTAGTTGTTGTGTCCCAGGACCCCTTATGACCCTTTAAAACCCCTAATAATACACATCTTAGAGGTCTTAAAATGTCGTAAAGGGTCATAAGAGGCTCCTAGGAGGGGCTAGATGAGCTTCCACCTTCACGTGGTTGGCCCTGTTAACTAGAGAATGTTAAAATATTCTCGAAACAAAGAGAAGCTCAATGATTTAAGGTCTCAGTCCATGGAGATGGTGAAAAATGATGAGAATCAATGATGGAGAGTTTTTAGATACTGAGAAGATGTATATACAGTGGAGGCCAGAAGGGATTTTTGTGGAGATTTGCTAGATGTGGAGATTTTCTAGAGAGGATTTCTAGATTGAGTACCAGTGTAGAGATGATGATTCAGTACTACATCTATAAAACCTTCACAAATATCCCTTTTTTGGCCTCCACTCATACCTCTTCTTAGAATCTAGAAACTTTTGATACTGTTTCTCATCCATGCACGAAATGTGCTAGTGATTGTATAAACTTAATTTTGCGAGACTAGGATCAATTATGAGAAGGTAAACAACAAGATAATTTTATTGTATCTTTCATTTCTTTTATCCATTCATATTTTTTGCCTTCTCTTATATTGGATATTGTGCAATGTACATAAGGGTAAGGCGGTGATTATTCTCAATGATTGACATGTATAAGTCTTCTAGCCCTTACCCAGTAGCTAGGACTAAAGATAACAGAGCTCAAGAGACAATCATAGTTGGTCTCCATCTTTGGTCCATATACTGACAAAACATTTTACATTTCGTTAGCTCATCAAATGCGGTGATTTGAAATAATTTAATGGATGATATTTTCATGTATAATGTATATTATTTTAGTTTGACGTTGGATGAATTTATCTACTTCGTGCACTTGTATACATCGAGCACAACCATAAAGAAGCATCCCCTCCCATGGATTGAGTAATGTAGGCCATGGGAGGAGATGCTTCTTTATGGATGTGCTCATAGTAGACAAGTGTGTACAGTTGATAAATTCATGCAACGTCAACTTAAATAATGTAAGTTATCATGAAAATATTCTATTTAAGTCTTTTTGGTACTCAAAATTCAGTTTTGAGGTACCATGTAAAACGCTTGCTAAAGTGCTCCTTTTGGTCCAAAATGCACATGTGAAAAGGGTGTCTCCGGGTCCTGTAATGAGTGGAGAATGATTTGATACCTTGTTTACATCCCATTGTTTCAAATTGAGCTTTCATTACGCATATTGAAATGGGTTTGTATCAGTTCGTTTGTAGGAGATCCTAAATGCAGAAATTGCTAAGTATGAAGGTCACTGGGAAGGGGTACTTTGTTAGCTTGTAATTTGCACCCTGTAGATCCTAATCTCAATCTGTTTGTGTCCATGTGATCTATGCATAAAATAATTCAATGCTCCTGGATTTTGGGTCTTGACCAATCCATTTGTTAGCTTTTCCAGGCCCATTCTGTTTGCAAAAATTGAAAACTACCTAGTTGTTCTGAATTGCAAAATCCCAGGAGTCAACTTTGCCCGATTATAACTTTTGACCGGTCAAGCCTAATGTTGAAATTCTTGTTGCCATATGCTATAAACATAAAATACTATCTCCAATCCCAGTTGGAGCTTCCTACCAATCCACCTTCTCAGTTTTTGAAGCTGATTCCATTTGCAATTTTTAGCACTTTTTTGCATATCCTGAGTTTACTTCTGCAAGTACCTATTTTCTGTGAGCTATATCTTTTGTCTGAAGGATGCCCAAATTGAATCAATTGTGGATTCAGGTTGTAGACATCTTAACATACTTGCATGCTGGTTTGTGGCTCCTCTGGGGTCCATTTGCTATTTTTACCAGGATGGTTGCAGTTGCAGTTTATTGTTTTCTAACGGTGGGTTTGTAGAACAGAATGAAATGAGCAATGTTGAAGGCTTGTAACTTTCACCTCAGTTGTCATCATGGGACGCCATTTTTTAGGGTGGATGAGTATGTATTAGAGAATGGGCTTGTTCAGTGGTGGCGCTCAGTCAGGCCATTCGGTTAGTTTTTGAAACCGCTTTCTGGAGGCCAGTTGAGGTTACTTGATAACTTTGCAAAGGTTGCGGGTCATGAGCTTTCAATTTTAAATAACTGTAGTGAAAAGAGACAGAGCTACCAGTGTCCCTCTTGGTTATGAGAGGATAGTTCTTAGAGAGCACGTAGGATTTTCACAATAAGAGTGAAGTAAAGTTTTGATAGTATGTTATGCTATTGTCCTCATTTTGACAAATTTACAAGAGTTATTACATTATGATGGGTCTAGAGATATGATAGTAAAGAGGAGCTTCGTGCACAGAATAATGAATGAAGTATATCCTAAGACACTGCTATGTTAAGGGCCCCAAAGAAGTTAAGAAATGTAAATAAACTTTAATTTTATCGTACATCAGACATCTCTAACAGGGCCAGGGTTCTCTTAACAGGATGGAGCAAGTTGTTTGTGAAGAGTTCGAGTGTAAGGAAAGCTATATCTTCAAGCTTTCAAGTTCATGCACAGAAATGAGGTCTAGAAGGATGGGAATGATATTTCTTCCAAGAAAAGGGTGGATGATTCATCAAGGGAAGAAACTCATAATAACAACAAAAGAGTCAAGGAGGATCCTCATGAATCTATGAAAATGAAGTTAGTACACACAATTGTAGGCTTCAACTCACCAAGGAAGTCAAGGCTATTGCAAAGCTCAGTGAAAACTTTGGACTCTGAGTGTTCAAAAAAGCAATCTTCTCATGTCATTACACTTGACCAAACAAAAGAAAAAAGAAAAGTCCTCTTGGTAGAGGAGCCTACTCTAGTAATGGGCAAGAGAAAAATGAATATAGCAGTTTCCAAAACATGCTCTCGTCCACTTTCTGCTGATGATATTCAAAAGGCAAAAAGGCAAGCTCAGTTGTTGAAAAGTAGGAATAGCGAGTCTGATATCTTAAAGGTTGAAGATGGTCATTTGGAGAAAGAAAAGCTTTCAGAATTGGGTGTTACACACTCATTTTCTTGCAGAGATCATAAAAAAGCTAGTCGCACCAAGGCTGGTCAACAAGAATCAAGTATTTTAGAGATCCCATCATGAAGTTGCCAAGATAGTCTAGAGGATGTAAATAGCAGTATTATCAAAGAAAGGCATGTAGAGGTGTGTTGAACTAAGGAGGCTCGCTATTGATAGAGGAAGATACACACATTACAATGCTGGATGTAACAGAATAGAGTGAACATAGTATATATTAATGCTAAATTGTTTGATTTACAGAGAGCTACCAAATGCTCAGAATATCTCAATATACTTCTGTATCAGACTGAACATCAAAACATTCCCTTTTGTTTTCAAAATATTCTTCCTGAAGAAAGTTCTCGAATTGTTTGGATTTCATCTGATTGATAGAAACGTTGGAGAAAAATAGAATATAATAAACTACATTAAGTAAGGTGGTTGGCGGATTGAAAAAGATGCTGGTCGCATGATCGCATGAATAAAATAATGCTGATGTGATCACGCGACAAGAGCATTAGAGGGGACCCACGCGCATTGGCTGTGATAGAAAAAGTTTTAAGGTTGTCGCATGATCGCATAAACCAAATAAGAGTTATGCGATCATGTGAAAAGGTGAAAGGAGAGGGCCCCACACAAAAAACAAGCCTGTGAATATGCGTGGATGGAAAACAAAAATGGTGGGCATTTATTGAGGTCGCATGATCGCAAGAGAGGAGAGAGAAGCATTGCGATCATGCGACAAGGCATTGAGAAGGCTTGCGGAAGGTGGGGAAGATCAACGACAGGGAAAAGAAGGCTAGTTGCATGATCGCAAGACCAACAATACTGTCTTACGATCATGCGACAAGGCAAATAGAGCAGCCAAGGAAGGAGATGCCATGCATTGGCATTTTTTTTCCATGAACATACAAGAGATTTAGCACAGCGTACAAGAAGAGAAAATGGTGTAATAAGCATAATCCCACATTGGTCGGGTTAAGGTTCCCCATTTTGTTTATATGCAACCACACAAACAATGAAAGTAAATCAAATAGAGGAAGCTATGCTTGCATAGGCTTGCGGTCACCTCGGTTTCCATGCCGGCGGGCCCAGGAAAGAAATTTTGCAAACGGAGTGCAGTGATCAGATGGACATGTGTCAAGAGGTTGCATGATCACAAGGGCCAACTTTAGCCCTTGCAAACATGCACCAAGCTGCCATGTGGTAGCTCGATGAGGTGTCAGTGATGTGAAGTTTTATGAAGGGTTTGTGATCGCAATTGCGCGGCTAAGTGGTTGCGGTCACATGATTGCAAGGGTGAGTAGGGTGTCTTGCGATCATACGACAAGGTGACACGTGGCGGCTAGGCATGAGTTCACTAGATAAACTAGGTGATTAGTGAAAGATTCCATGACTCAGAGGTGGCAATCTGTTGACAATGTTCGCTAATTCGCTAAATGCTGGTAGTTAGGCCCTGAACATTCTACGATTCAGAGAACATGCAATCGCCAGTTCGCCAGTTAGCTGGCGGTTAGCATGAAATACTTAGCGAATTGGAGAATATGAACAGTCACCTGGTCACTAGATGATGTGGCAAATGAGGTGGTGAGGAGGCTCTCGGTGGGCCCTTTGACTGGAGGAAATGTAGTGTGCGGTAATCTAAGGGTGGTCGCATGATCTCATGGGCCATTTCTAGCCTATGCAATCATGCGCCAGGCTACCATGTGGGACTCAGAGGAGGTGGAAAGCTGACTAATCCATGCTTGCCACATGTCACGTGGGTCCCAACAAGGGCAAATAAAAGTAATATTTTATTTCTGTGCATCCAAGGAAAAATTAAAGTTATAAATGTAAATTTATATAGTTTTGACTATATGAATAAATTCAAAAATTGAAGTTACAGGCCTGAGAGACTAAATTAATGGCTGGGGGCTTTATTTTTCACCCAAGTACCAAGTATTATATACCGCCAGAAAGGTGAAGGAACGAGGAATCCATTTCTGAGGTCAATTTTAGTGTAGGTCTAATTGGTTTCGAGATATTTGTAGTTGAAAGAAACAGGGGCCGAGGAGATATTTTGGAAATATCTGAGTTGTTGAATCCGGTGACTCACAGTTAGTTTGAGGAGATGAAAATAGGTGCTTTCAGGAGAGAATGAGCAGATGGTTTATTCAGTTCAGAGGGATGATTCATCAGATGAAGAAATTGACAAGTGTCCTCTCTTGTTTCCTTCTAGAATGTTCCCCTTCTCCTTCTTATTTTGATTTTCTTTCTTTGTAGAGGGTTCTGAATTTTGGTTCTCCAAGGGAGAAATCAAAGCAAGTTCCATTAATGCAAGCTTGGTTCTAAAATTGATGTTTTAGTCTAGATGTAGTGTCAATGTGAGTGTACTAAAATAGGTTTTATCAATGAAATATAGCTGGAATTTCATTGCAAGTATTTTGATGTCTCTGTGTGTTTTGGAAGTTCTTATGAATTGGATTTGTAAGGCAATGTCCAATTTGTCGTTTACAAGGTAGACTATGAGTTTGTTCATAAGTTTCCTTCAAGAAAGGAGTAAATCTGGCTAGATAATCTTTGAGAATTTCAAGAATGTATAGATTTGATGATCATGTGTTTGCAGTGAAAATGGTAGTCTGTAAGGCAGGGTATTGATCTCAGGTGTTTTTGAATTGATGAAGTTTTGTGGATGTTTTCTCAATTTGACTCTGCACCCTAGGATAAGGCACTGGTTTTACACCAGACTTGCATCCAAATCTTAAATTCAAATCACTTTTCCCTTTCATTTTTAAGAGCAAAAATGTTTATAAGTTGCATTGAATAGTGCAAGTACTTTTAGTGATTCTTTGAAGAAATGAATCAGATAGGTTAACCTGCCTAAGTTTTAAGCTTGAAGAGAAGAAGGGTGAATACCCTTGTTACTTTTGCCATTTTTTGCAATGATTGTTTTCTTTTGTTAACATCATGGATTGGCTTTCTAAGCTTTGCATGAGTTGCAACAAGAGACATTAGCAAGTCATTGTGAGAACCCCTAATCCACTGCAAGGATTTCATTGTGAAGTAGTGAGTTTGAAGATAGGTACACCCGCCTGGGTTTGTGGAGCCTGAAGTAGAAGAAGGACTTGGTCCTTATCAATTAGCCTTTTCCTTGTAAGAATCTAGAATTGGGAACCTGAGAGTCAAGCTTAATAGCTATATTGGTGATTCTACATGAAAAAGAGCTAACAAGTCTTTCAAATCCCCTTATTTGATGAGCTAACAAAATGTAATTTTTTTTGTCAATATATGGACCAAAGACGGAGACCAACTATGATGGTCTCTTGAGCTTTGTTATCTTTACTATGCCCATTCATCTCTTTTTTGACAGGTAGTGAAGTTATTCTGAAAAAAGTGCTATATGTCTGATGGATTCTCATGTCAGTAGTTTATTACATATCATCGGATATCCGATAGGTAAACTGTTAGACGTAACCCCAATCTGAAAGATTTGTGCGATGGGACTGCTATACATCTAATGAGTTTTCCTTTTGGACATGTATTGCATATCCATCACCTTTTCGACTGAAGAAATGTCATAAGAAGCATTTTTTGATAGATCGGCCCCATACTAAAATTGCTATTTATGTGGCCTGTTTCAATAAGAAATGATGTCGGAATACTGATGGTTATCACTTCTATCACCATTTCCAATGCAAAAATGCCGACGGACACATCTATCGAAGTGTTGACAAATAGGCATTGCAAATCTAACACATGGCCGTGAAAATTTGGCCTCAAATGTACTAGTGTATCTTCATTAAAAGCTTGCATTATTATGTTGTACTTGCTATCTATGCTATGACAGTACATGCACAATCACAAACTCCTTGATTCAAATAAGTAAGGATATATTAAACATGTTAGATGTGTACTAGAGTTTGATGTGCAAATTCAATAGACAGGACAAGGAGAATACCCTTGGATAGAAAACATGCAATTCATCAAACCCTTGTTTCTAGGGTCACCTATATAGGGTCTACTGAAAAGGACCTCCACAACTCTCTCTAGATAAAATCAACTGATCCAACACATCAGTAGGACCCCCACAACACTAATTAAATACCAAATACCTTCTTTCTTAAGGGCATTTAACCCCATTATAACTGGTGCCAAAACATGCCACACTACACACAATAACATCCACTCCTTTGTGGTCTCTCCACCCATTACTGCATTTCCAAGCATAAAATGAACAACACTAAGGAAATATATTATATTTTTACACTCTCCCACCAATTACAGTGACCACAGGGGTGGGAGAGTCACTTCATCATGAAGGCTTCAAACCCAAAAATACTGACTGTGCCCTCAATGCCGAGGAACAATCAAATACCAGTCAGTTGTTTGGCTTCAATAACAATCAAAATACTAAAGTGAATGCATGAGTATGTAAAATAAACTCAAGGTAATGTTATTACACCATTTTATCGATCAAAGTCACATTTATTCAATCATTAGAATTCGCTGGTGTTGTAATTGTACCCTATGGAATAGTGTAATAATTTGCAAGGAAATATTGTTTTATTGATTGATTCTCTCACCAAAATGGTGACTTACACATATAGCCTACTTTCAAGAAGCTATGAAGGAAATTCGAGGGATAGAATAAGAAAATAAAACCCCACTTCAAATGGAGGTAAGTACTTTTTCATGTTAAGTTTGGTTTATATAACATGTTCACCTATAAATTATTCATTAAGTTTTACTAAAATTAGTGAGTATATGAACAACAAAATAGCTACAACCTTCATTTTACTTTAAAGATAAAAGTTTAGTAATAATAAGTACTTGCAACTTGTTTGAGCTACATAATAGATACTAATTCTTATACATGTACATAATATTTCTAATAAGAAGATGTTTTTTATCAGATTGAGTACAATTTGAAATATCCTTGGAGATGTAGGGTTCCAAGATGGGATACTTGGAATTTTATTCAAATATTCAAACAACAAAACCATTGGATTGTTAATGACATTTACAAGTAAGAATTAAAGTTTATGTATCATCATTCATATTTCATTATTTCCTTCCAAATAAAATATCAATGCAAATTTAACATTTTCATTTTGTATATTTTCTAATTGAATGCAAGAAAATAAGTTAATTTTAAAAATCCATATTTATGATTTCTTTCAAGATCCCAAATCTTTATAGAGAGAAGTCATTCGAAAGTAGTTCATCTTGATTTCTTTCATCATCAACATGTGGAATTTTATTTTTTGTGGGCTTGCTCATTATTTGAGACTCAATTCAATAATGCAGAATTAGTTTTGCAAAATTGGCCATGTTGATGATGATTATAAAGAAGATTTGAAAATGTTGCATCAATCTAAATTGGATCAATCATCATTTTCAAATCTTCTTCATCAATCACCATCAACTATTATCCAAGAGATGAAAAACCAATAACCTAATAAAGGAGTGAAAATTGTGTGTGTGAATTTTGTACCTAGCTGTAGACACAACACTTCAGTAAAACATTAGAGGTTAGTTAAAATCAAAATCATGCAGTGAAATGGAAACTAATCCAACTAGGTGATTTACTGCCTTCTAGTAGATGCGAGTATGTATTCTCAGATTGGACCGAGATCAGTGACCTTGACAACACCTAAACGAAGGATTTGAATGCAAAATCTAGATATGAATTAGATGCAAATTAATCTATATTTTTGGATTTTTGTGCAATAAGATGAGAAATGATATGAAATCTATCTAATTGAAAAATTGATACGCAAAATAAGCTACAATGATATGCTAATAAGAATGATCTCACAAAATTTGTTGATTCATAAAGAAGCTTTAATTCTTCAGATACCAATTCGCCAGCATAAGTTTGCAAAATTATGAGATGATTTGTGAAGAGCTGAGCCTTGATTTTATAGAAATCCAGGGCTTTGGGGATGCATGGAAAAGCCATAAATCACTCTAGTTGATTTTTGAGTCAACAAAGAATTAAAGATAGTTAACTCACAAAAAATCATGCAAAAACAACTTTTTGATTTAAATAAGAAGTTGAGATCAACTTTTAACTCAAAAGAGAGTGATTTATAGTTTAACTATTTTTTGGATGTGCATAATTAATTATGAATTAAATTAATAAATAAAGTGATTTAGCCTCAACTTAACTAATTTAAAAATAAAACAATTAATTTATGGGTTAATCAATTATTAAATCAAACTTTTATTCCAAAATAATATCATTTAATATGACAACTTGCTTTAATTAATTAAATAAGAATTTAATTAATTAATGATAGGAATTTTGATTTATTGTCAAATTTAAATAATAATAATTAGGAATAAATATAATTAAATTCAATTAAATAATTAAGTGGCAGTATTAAATCTAATTAATTAAATATTCAAAATATTCAATTAATCAAACTTTAGGATAAATAGGATTTATTGCCAAATAATTATTTAATCAAAGATAATTAGGACAATTTTAGGAATATTACTAGGAATATTCCCTGATGCAGAATTTGAGATAATCAATTAGGATTCAATGATGTTTTGATGTGCCTTAGGTTAGGACTTTGATGTTGATTTCGTTCAATATGTCAATATAGGAGGTTAATGAACTTATAGCCCATTTTTGGGGTATTACATTTTGCCCCTCTTTGAATTGCTGTGTGAAGCGCAGTGGTTCAAAGACAGTCTATGTATGATGTTGAAATTGATGTTTGAAATTGATATGGATATGAAACTGATTGAAATTGATATGAAGATAATAGGTCCTGAATGACGAAAGATAATGTTAACTGTAACAACAAATGAACCGATGATTGCGAAGAAGTGTCAAAATGCCTGATTCTGAACCTTATGATTGGAAAGAAGTGAGTGACCAATTCCAGACCTGATTGTCGATAAAAATCACATTGGTATCACATATGAACCCTTCAGTTACAAAGAACCAAGGAAATAACACTAATGAACCGATGGTTACAAAAGATTGATATAGTTTACAAGATTAGGAGAATACTAGATTGATATGGATCTTGATGGATCTGATATGCCCCGAGAGATGATTGATTTTCCCCAAGCGATGAGGTCTTTTTGATGAATCAACAACTAGATGTGGTTGTAGTCTTGATTACTGAGGAAAGATATGATTTCAGATTTAGATTACAGACTTTGAATGATGTGCAATACCATGCCCCCTTTGGGATAAAAATTGAAATATGACAAGAAAAAGTCAGCGTTATATGGTTCAGAAGCATGTTAATTGATTTGAGAAGTGGTTATGCATGTCGAGAACACATTCTGCATTGTTTGGAGTTCCAAATTTGACTAGGTGTGACAATGAGTTAACCATAGTTGACCAAGTTGAAATTTTGATAGTTTGATGTAAGATAATTAGTTAAGTTGAATACTAGATTTCTATGATGATGGAAGGTTGATTATGCAAGCAGTAGACTGTCCTGGGTCCAAAAATTTTAAATCATGATTTTGACATAGTAAATGATCTTAGATTTCGATTTTGATCCTAAAAATGGAATCAAAACGTTGAAATTAGCCAGGGGTGCAATTTTTGTGAAAAACGGAGCACTTTTGAAAATTAGGTCAAAAGCTATATAAAGGTCGGAAGGGTCATTTTCAATTCATTTCAACCTTTTGACTTTAGATATCTTGTGGAGCCCTTTGAGCAAAATGGTAGACAAAGCAGCAAAACCAAAGGTACTTGTGAGTTTGCATCGATTTGAGCACAGTCGGAGACACCAGAGACCTCGACAGTATGGACATCTGGTAGATGGACCTTTGTGCATTGCTAAAAATTCAATTTTTCCATGTTTTATAGGATTTTTAGGAATTTTTTGTAAGTTTTTCCTTTTTTGAATTTTGCATGCATGGAAACTCGTATGACTCCCTAGAGGGACTCGTGTGACTTTTCAACTATAGATAGGTTGTCGTCTCATAAGCCCCCACAACTCGTATCAGAGGGACCCATGAGTCGTACGATGTTTCATCGGGTCCCTCATAACTCATACGATGAGGAATGCATTGTCATATCACTATGATTTGTCATTTGGTATGATGTAGAAATTCATACGACTTTTCCTGCTAGTCTGAAGTGTCGTATGGAAAACAGTGAGCTTAAAACTCAGTATTAGGTCAAATTTTTGATTTTTCTGATCTCTTAGCCTGATTCCTCACCTGTCAACCTACCTTCTGAAATACTGAACTACCCCATTACTGCTCTTGTAACCTATTCTATGACCAAATTACTGATAGGCTTCCCTGTTTCTATGCTGTGTAGGTCATATATCTAGATGTACATGTACGGATCTCGCATCCTACTACATAGAGATTATGTGTGTCCTTGACAGACCCTATGAGGGTCCACCTTACTTCTTATGGATTTGAGTACTTGATACATTTACCTGAGATTAGGGTAAACCATGAACTTTTGACTACTCTGATTGAGAGATTCCACTCAGAGACACAGACCTTCCACTTGCCGACTAGGGAGATCACTGTTACCCCTGAGGATGTGTATCATATACTATGCATTCCGTTCCTTGTAGGCCGGCGACCAGAGTATGTGAGTTCAGGGAACTCAGACCTATTAGCTTTCAGACGTCTCTTCGGAGATGATACTCATATGACAGCTTCTATTTCTTGGGAGACCTTAGTGCAGAGATATGGACAGACACACCGACTGGAGTACATCATTACTGGGATGATTGGTGGTATTATCATGTTTGACCATCAACAAAATGGTCTTTTGATGGGTTGGGCCCCTATGGTAGCACGTTTGATGGCCACTCCCTCTGAGTTGGCTTGGGGTCAGTGTCTATTAGCTCACATGTTCTTCGAGATGCATGAGGTAGTGTATCAAGAGAGAAAGTCTTTTGCTACAGGAGCTCTAGTTTTATAGATACGGGCTTGGGAGCATATCCCAGTGTTGAGACCGGTATGTACTTCATAGAGGCAGCCTCAGGAGCTTGTTATTTATATATATGCTAGATATGTCATTCAGGGATAGATGGGCCATACTGAGTACTGGAGGTGATGCCTCAATGACATGAACTTTGTGCATTGGAGACCATATGTAGCCATTGAGCCTTGGCCTACTACTCGAGAGCAGTTTAGTTTCTTCTTCTAGAGCCATGTACTGATTGGGAGGTCATCCTCCACTATAGAGAGATTCCTTATTACCAGGGTCTAGTGGTAGTATGGACGTATACAGGATGCCCTTGAGGATTATGCTACATATGCATGGATAGGGCGTGAGATTGGACTTGGATGGACACAGAGGCTCTCTTATGCTTTGTGTTCACAGGAGTATAGTGCTATAGTTGGTAGGGATTGGGAGTACAGAATAGATGTAATTGATGCTGGTGTTACTGATGGAGTCATCTCCTAGCTTGTAGACCATCCCATTCATAGATTTTTTGATCCGACCGAGATGATACCCTCCATGGAGGAGGCGATGGATGTTACAGGTGCTTTGATGGGATAGGGTCCCAGACCTACACAGGCTCCCATGATACATCCCACACCTCCAAGACCTAGAGTGATGGCTCCACCCTAGAGACCATTAGGATAGATGAGGCCCCCTCATCCCACTAGTTCTATAGTAGGAAGATCTTCCGGTCCTCACAGATAGACTAGGGGAGAGGGTGGTACATTAGGTGGAGTTGGGTCAGCTGACGAGGTACTAGTAGCTAAGTAGGTGGTAGGTGGAGATAAAAATCCCTTATAGGATGATACTAGATTTGATTTAGGTATTGAGATCAAACGTCGTAAGGTGTAGAGAGTAGAGACCATTGAGTAGGCTCCCCCAGATACTAAGATGCCAGACGTTGATCCTACTATTCCTCCTACTCCACAGGAGACTATCAGACGACTTAGTGCATAGGTCAGGGACCTGAAGGTGCAAAGTGCTCAATGGGAGGAGTGATACATAGAGGTAGATAGACAATGGACTGAGCTATGTGTGGAGGTACAGAGATTATAGGAAGAGGTGATTCATCAAACCTCACGAGCAGCTTACTATGTGTCCACATATTATACAATTATTCCTGCTACACAGAGAGTTCCCTCCTATTCACAGTACATGATGGCATCAGAGAGAGCCAGAGCACCCAGAGCAGAGGTAGTACCAGATGCACCACCTCCTCCTCCACCAGATGCAGAGGATCATGCTAATAGCTAATTTGTTTTGATACATTCTAATATACTATACTCTTTTTGATCATTGATATACTATTCTGACTCTAATAGCTCACATGAGCGTATTCTTTTGTACACTGTGCCAGTAGTGCACTCTTGACTAGTTCAAGATTTTTGATATATATATATGAGATCAATATTTTGGTTGTGACTTCATTTGTACTTGTCATGTTTCGATTTATGATGATATCATGTGATGTTTATGCTATGGGTAGTGTAGAATGTATGTATGGATATATGCAATGCAATGATTTCTTTCATATGTATGGATGTTATGCAAATGTTTTTGATTATGGAAAGATGTATGCATGATTTATGCTTATGCACATGGATGAATTGTAATGCAACAGATGATTATGATATGCAAATGCAATGATTCACATGATATGTTTCACAGGTATTGATGAAGACAAGTATTCGGTCTTATGTCAAAAGGATGTTTAACCCAGGAGGATAACTACTTGTGAGTCTATGAAGAGACCTTCGAGTTAGGTTTCAGCTCTTGTTAGATTTGAAGAGACATTTGAAGAATTGTTTAAGCATTGAAGTTCATTTAGCCAATGTGAGATCATGCAAACATGAAAAATGCAAAGAAACATGTAAAAATGCAACCTAAGACCTAGTCACTGATCATGTGTCGGTCATTCTCATCATTGAATTTTTAGGTAACTGGATAAATCAATATAATGCCCACTAGTTATGAAACCATAGACATATGAATATCAATTTGTATGCACAAGAATCAATACAACACCCACTGATTAAGAAACCATGGATATATGAATATTGATTTTGTTTTCAGAATGTCAGATTAGATATAAGCATCAAGGCACAAATGCTAGGATAACCTGAATATCATGTCCATTTTGATATAGCAATTTGTACAAGCATCAAAATAGAAATGTTGTGATGACCTAGATATGCCTTACATTTTAAACACATCAAACAATCGAGAGATCATTCTAGATCCAATGTGAATTACTTGTAGTGACCCTTTATCATTCACATCCTTAGGTAAGATCACATTTCACAATAGGAGAAAGAACTCACTCAAAAAGACAATAGTTAGATCAAACTTCCTTAAATTTTTTGGGTATCAATGGTTGAGGTACGCATGGCCATCCAATTCGAGATAGAGGCTCTTATAGTCAGACACCATTTCAATCTAGAATTTCCAAAGTTGTTAGATTTTCACATACAAGCAGAAGACAAAGAAAGATTATGCCCCCAGTCATCACTCTCTAAATCTTGTAAATGACATCATCGAAGAGCTTGTGGGAACACAATATGCAAAAATCTCAATGTGAATCAGTAAGCATACAAGGAGATAAAAGCATGTAAAAAGAATAGATTGTTTTTAGTTTGTGTTTGATGTTTGATTGTGTTGTTGTAGATGCAAAATCCTTTCTGGAGACAAAACTGACTGATTGACTCAGATGAAGCTTCAAAGGACTCTGACTAGATATGATACATCTCAGATACATTGGAGGCCATAGGATATGACTTAGATTGCCCCCCAAGTGTGAACATTGATAAGATATCGATGCTTGAGCTGATTGGTGTACAGACTGACTTATTGAAAATAGGAATGCAGAAACAAATCGGGAGATATGTACAAACTAAAGCAAGACTAAAAGCTAGGAAAGACCAAGATTACACTGATAGATGGAGCATTTTTGAACAAGTGGTGCCCGTTTGCCAGGTTTTCACCATCTTGATAGAGATTCTATTTTTTCTACCAAGGTGCCTGTTTCCAGGTTTTCACCAAGGCACTTTTTCTTTTTTTTCATTTTTTTTGTATTTTTCATTTTTTCAATTTTTTTGTACGTTTGATATTTTTTACTTTTTTTGTGAATCATCAAGGTGCCTATTGCTAGGTTTTCACCAAGATATTCATTTTTTCAAGACTTTTTCCAATTTTAAAGATTTTTTCAGGATATTTTACCATAGACTGAATGCCTTAGGCGTAGAATTTCTTTAGATGGAGAACGTTGATTGGTTCTCAGAGTTGTTCTCCTTTAGTCATTGAGAGTTGATAGGCACTAGAGCCAAAAGTAGAAGTGATAACAAAGGGACCTAGCCAGTTGGGTTCAAACTTCCCCTTGCGTTCTCGATGTGAATGATTTTTAGGATTCTCTCTCAAGACTAGATCACCAACTTGAAATTATCTATGTCTGACTTTCTTGTTGTGACCTCTAGATATTCTCTTCTGATATACTCTGAGATGATCATATGCTGCTTGTCTACGCTCATCTAGTAGTTCAAGTTCTTGCAACCTAGACACTTTGTAGTCATCATTTGTTACTAGACCATGCATGTTGATTCTTACTGATGGGATTTCAACCTCAATAGGTAGTACCACTTTAGACCCATAAACTAAAGAGAAAGGAGTATCCCCAATGGGCATTTAGATACTTATTTTGTAGGCCCAGAGAGCTGGATTGATCATGAGATGCCAGTATCTTCCTATTTTATCAACTGTTCGGTGTAAGATTTTCAATAGCTTCTTGTTAGAAGCCTTTGCTTGTCCATTCCCTTGAGGATAGTAGATAGATGAACAATGTTGTGTAATCTTGAACTTAGCACATAAATCATCAAGATCTTTATTCTTGAATTGTCCACCATTATCTATGATTATGGAATGAGGTATCCCATATCTGCATATGATATAGTTCAATATGAACATAGATATTTGTTTTCCAGTTGCTTGTGTCAAAGGGACTGCTTCTACCCATTTTGTAAAATAATCTATAGCTGTGATTATATGGGTATGTCCATTAGAAGAATGAGGATGTATAGCTCCTATAAGATCAAATGCCCATTGGTGAAAAGACCATTGTGTAGTAAAGGGAATTAGATCTCTCCCTGGAGCATGAATTAATTTTCCATGCACTTGGCACTTTTGAGAGTTCTTAGCAAACTTGATAGACTCTTTCTCCATTTCAGGCCAGTAGTACCTAGCCCTAATAAGTTTTCAAGCTAGTGTTAAACCATTCGAGTGTGACCCACAAATACCATCATGGACTTCCTCTAATGCACGTTGAGACTCTTCCCATTCTAAACATCTAAGTAGCATACCATCTAGACCTTGTTTGTATAGATCATGACCAATGATGACATATCAGGATGCATTACGGATAAGGTATCTCTTTTCATGGCAGTTGAAGGTAATGGGAATGATTTTGTCTTGGAGATAGGAAAATAGGTTTTTATATCTGGATGAATCATGACAAAAAATAGTGCAGATCATTTAGGTTTCAGGGGAATCATATGCAAGATAAGATAGTGCTTCCACCAAGAACTCATAGCGTAGCTCATGTTCAGGCTACCATAGTAAAGTAGACAGCGTTGCCATTGCATTGACAACTTTATTCTCAATTATAGGAATTTGCTCAAATGTGATAGATATGAAATACTTCTTTAAATCATCTTCCATTCTTTTATAAGGAATGAGCTTTCCATCTTTAGTTTGGTACACATCATTGATTTGATGGATAACAAGTTGTGAGTCTCCATGGATGTGTAATTCTGTTACTCTCCACTCAATTGTGAGTTTCATGCCATTAAGAAGGGCTTCATATTCTACAATATTGTTTGTGCAAGAGAACTTTAATCTGAATGCTTTTGGGATTGAGTATCCTTGAGGAGTTATGAATAATATGCCTGCTCCTGATCCATTCAGTGTATAGGAGTCATCAAAGAATAACTACCATTCTCTAGAAGAAAGAGTCATGATAGAGGAATCTAGAAATTCCATTTGCATTAGTGTATCATCAATCATAGGTGCATCTACTAATTGATCAATAATTACCTATCCTTTTATAGATTTTCTTTCCACATTCAATGTCAAATTCACTTAAGAGCATGACCCATTTGGCTAATCTACCTATGAGGGAAGCTTTGCTTAGTAGGTACTTGAGTGGATCAATTTTAGCTACCAAATGTGTGGTATGAGCTAACATGTAATGTCTCAGTTTCTATGATGCAAATATCATAGCTAGACAAGCTTTCTCAATCATTGAATAGTTCTTCTCATATGCAACCAATGTTCTACTAATATAGTATGTAGCTCTTTCCTTTTTGTTCTCATCATGTTGTGCAAGCAATGCCCCCAGTGATGTATCTGTAGCGGAGACATATAAGATCAAAGGCTTCCCTAGAATGGGAGGCATCAAGATAGGAGGATTTGATAGATACTTTTTGATGTGATTAAAGTTGTTCTCACATTCTTCATTCCATGAAAAGGTCGCACCTTTATGTAATGTTTTTGTAAAAGGTTGTGATATGTCTACCAGCTGTGATATGAATCTTCTGATAGATTGAAATCTTCCTTGCAATGTCCTCATTTGACTAATATTATTTGGAGGTTGCATTTCCATGATAGCCTTTACTTTAGCTAGATCAACTTCAATGCCCTTCTTTGAGACTATGTATCTTAAGAGTTTTCTAGTGACACCAAAAGCACACTTCTTAGGATTTAGTCTGAGACTAAATTTTTCCATTCTGTCTAGTATCTTGCTCAAGTCATTTAGATGTTCAGTTCTAATCATAGATTTTGCTAAAGTATCATCAACATAATCCTCCATATTCCTATGCATCATGTCATTAAAAATAGATGTCATGGCCCTTTGATATGTAGCACCAATGTTCTTAAGCCCAAATGGCATGACATTCCAACAGAAAGTGCCCCATGCACATGTGAAAGCAATTTTCTGTTGATCCTTTGGAGCAATTTTTATTTGATTATATCCAGAAAAACCATCCATTAAAGAATACATCTCAAAGCCCATAGTCATGTCCACTATCATATCAATGTTAGGTAATGGAAAATCATCCTTAGGGCATGCTCTATTTACATCTCTAAAGTCTGTGCACACTCTGATTGATTTATCTGGTTTTGAAATAGGTACAATATTAGAGATCCACTCTGCATAGTCAATAACTCGAATGAATCCAGCTTTTAGGAGCTTCTCTAATTCAACTTTTACCAAGAGTGCAACATGAGGATGCATCTTTCTCAATTTTTGCTTAACAGGTTTGACATTTGGAGCTATAGATAAATGATGCATTATAAGATTAGGATCCAACCCTGGCATATCTGAATATTTCCATGCAAAGTTGATCTTCTTTTCTATTAGGAATGTAGTAAATTATTGCTTCTCTTCTTCTGATAAAGATTGTGCTACATGGATCAACTATGGTTCTTCTGCTGTTCCCAAATTGATAGATTGAGTGGGCTCAATTAGAACTGGAGATATGTCCTATAAATGACTCGGAAGGACATCAAATATCTCATCCTTAGGCACCTTAGATAGGTTTTCACCTTTAGATATGTCTTTTATTTTTACTTTTGTAGGTTCTGAGACTGCCACAAAGTGGTTTTCACCCTCAGAACTCCTTTTCTTTTTATTCTTATTCTTATTTTTTGACTAAGATACTTGATGTCTGACTCCATCATGCTAATGCTCAGTTCACTGATGGAAGTCCTCATAGGCTCAACTACATTGAGGTAACAAGCAAGGGCATAGTCATTTGGGAAGGTATAAATCCCATGGCTCGGATTTGTGGAGGTTTGATCCAGAAGTTCAGGATGTTGGATAGTCAAAATGGGGAAAGATTGGGAGATAGTGTTTACGGATATGGATCTGTCATAATTGGTCCTAACTTGACGCTCGAGTTCAAAGGTGATATTACAAATTAAGAGATTCAATTCATGAATAGGCTCAATGTCATTATGGGAGTCCACTTCAGCCATCGGTGGATCAAACTCGATAAGTTCATCATTTCGATCTAGACTTACATTGGGTTTAGGTGCATATTGGTGAATAACATCAACATGTTTCTCTGTAATAAGCTCATCTTCTTCTAGAATGGCTCCCCATTCATAGTAATTAGATTCTTCATCTATGCCTCTAGGAAATCTAAGAACATGAGTAAAGTTAGGATGAATACCCCAAGAAGGGTTACGCTTGGTTTCTGATTTGAATTCAAACTCATGAGAATCTATCTCAGAATAACTACCACCTTCCTCTTTGTCTATTTGATTGTCTTCAAGCTTAGCTAGTTCTTGTGTTGCAACTATTTCTTGCTCTATAGTAGGTTCTTGTGTTTCTACTACATTGATTCTTTTTATTGGATCATCTTTAGCATCGAGAAGGTTTTTGATTTCCTTAGGCAAACACTCATAAGGGATGAGTTTAGAGCTATCTGAATCACTATCTGATGGTTCAGTTTCTTCCTTCTTAAGAACGGGTTCTCCTGGTGCAATCTACTCTATGACATGGGAACAATTACCTTTGAGGTGGAAGGGTTTCTTTTTAAAGCCCAAGCCAACATTATCTTTGTTTGCCCTACCAGTATGTGAAATAGGTGTTATAAGACCTTCTCCTCTAACTCCTAGAGGTCCTTTACCTAAATATCCCATCTTAGCTATCAGTTTATCTCCTAGACCATATGCCTTAGAAGGGATTTTGGATACTATAGAGTCACTAGTTAGAACAGCTTGAGATTCAGGTTCATCCTTGTATAGCCATGCAAGCACAACTTCATCTTCTTCAAATTCTTTCTTGGAGACTTGTTCTGCCACAAAATTCTTTTTATATGCCTCAAGAGGTTCTTTAGAGTCTGGTTTGGACTGTTTTAAAGATTGTCCATAAGACTTAGGTGAGATAGGTAGAGATGTCAAAGATAAGACTGGTTCTATAGTATATTCTCCCATACCATTGTCTTTGATATTGACCTCTTTTGCAATGTCATCCATTTTAGATGTGGATGCTTCTTTTGTTGGCTCAATGGAAGATTCTCTGTTATTAGGCACAAGTTTATCCGCACTCTCCTTTAATGTATTGCAAGTGGTAGATATGTCTGCTGGAATAGTGACCTCTACTCCTTCATAAGGAAATTTCAAACATTGGTGGAATGTAGAAGGAATAGCCTTCATCTCATGTATCCATGGTATCCCTAGAAGAATGTTGTAAGCCAAAGGTAGATCAAGAACTTGACATATAGTATCTCTGATAACTGGACCTGCTCTGATAGGCAAGACAATGGTGCCTTTAGAAGATCTTTCTTGTTCATCATAGGCTTTTATAATTATTTTCTTTCTGGGATCAATAGCCAATTCTGAAAATCCCAATTGTGTGACCAAGCGGTAAGAATAAATGTTTAGGCCAGCGTCTCCATCTATCAACACATGTTTGAATCTATGGTTCTGGATCAAGACTTCTATGTGCAAGGGCTGGTTATGTGGGTGACTCAAGGAGTTGTCATCTTCCTTTGAAAAGGATATATACTGTGGAGATGTAAGATGTCCAACCATAGTCTAGAACCTGTCTAAATCAAGATCATCAGGAACATTGGATCCAAGCAAAGCTTTGTCTAGAATAGCTCTATGAGCTAGAGATATTCGAAGCAAATCAAACATGGAGATTTTTCCATTAGTGTGTTGGAGTTGTTGAACAATGCTATAAGATTTTGGCCTCATATCTTTAGGATTGGAAGATTTAGAAACAACCTTCTGTTTGGAAGTGGAAGAAAGATTGAATTAGGGCATCTTAGGGACATTTGATGAATCTGGGATTTGTCCGTTCAGATGTGCTTGATCCTGTGATCGAGTCACTGCATTAGCTAAAGTATGATCTCTATCTCTTCACACAATTGTGATGACATTGCAATGCTCAGAGAGACAAGGTTCAACCATATTGATAACAACATTATTTCCAGGGTAAGCATAATTGACCTTTGCCCCCATATTAGGTTGAGAAGATGAAACTTCTTGACCATGTTTCAGAAATGGTTCTGTGAATGCTATATGATCATTATTGCTCTTATGATTGTCAATCGTGATGTCTCCTTTATCAATCAGATCTTGAATAGTATGTTTCAAGAATAAGCAGTTATTAGTTTTGTGACCTTTACCCTGATGGAAATCACAGAATTCATTCTCTCTCCACCATTTTGGTTTAGGATCAGGATCAAATTGTCGAATCTCAGGAAAAGAGATGATGTTATTAGCCAGCAGAGTTCTCATAGCTGATTCTAAAGATTCTCCAAGAGGAGTGAACTTTCATTTATTATCAGTGGACCAAGATTTGTATTCTGGCTTCTTTTGAGATGGTTCGGGCACCTTTTTCTCTAAAGCTTTGATGGCTTGGGTACCAAGAGTTAGATTGAAAGCTGGTGCCTTTGATGGGGCACAGATAGTATCAAAAATGCCATATGTGATGATGCCTTTATTCTTGTTCTAGTTTTTGTTCTTGTCTTTAGAACTGGACCCTGATTCGTACTTGTCCTTTTGAAGTGTGATGTCTCCTTTTTTCACAAGTACTTTTTCAATTTTGATCACATTGTCTACCATCTTATCAAAAGATATATGATCTTACATTTGTAAAGGGTAGTTGATCTCTAGAACAAGATTATTGATGAAGATTTCCAGTTTCTCAATTTTTGGAATAGGCCTAGCATATAGAGAGAATTTCTTCCTCCATCGCTTGAGAAATGTCAGGAATGGTTCTCCTGAATATTGTTTGAGATTGTAGATATCGATCATGGTGACTGGATGTTGGATATTGTAGGAGTATTGCTGATAGAACAATTTGATCAACTCCTCAAAAGTTTTGATAGTAGAAGGCAATCTAGAGAACCAATGAATGGCTGCTTCTCCTAGAGATCAAGGAAAGAGATGCATCAGATAAGTTGGTTAGTGCATGAAATCCATAGATTGTGTATAGAATTCTTTGACATCATCTTGAGGATTAGAGTATCCATCATACTTATCATATTTAGGCATCTCCACTCTTTTTGAGAATGGTGGCATGTACAAGTCTTTGTCAAATGGAAAAGGACATAGGGCCTCCATGGAGAACTCCTTGGGTTCCTTTTCGTTCTCAAGTTTATTAAGTTTGACTTGCATGGCATGCATCTGCTTCATCATAGCTATGAGTGGAGTTTCTTCCTCATGCGTAATGATATCTTCAACATTAAATTTGGGAGGAAGTTTAGCTCCTTGGTGAGCTCATTGTAAAAAGTATGCTTCTCTATCTTCTTTCAAGAAATGCTTCATCATTCTTTTGAAGTCATCGTCATTTTGATACCGAGCAATTTCTTCAGGTGTGGGTTGCTGATCTGCACCATGTTGAGATTGAGCCCTTTGAGAGCCAAAGTTTGTCCCTACTTGAGACATGGTAGGAGTTCTCCCTGGGATAGATCGAGGAGGAGTTTTTTGATTACCTCTGTTAGTTGATGGAGGAATGTAACCGGTTTTCAATAAAAAATTGCCAAGATCATCGTCTTTGTAAAGACTAGAATTGTAGAGTTGCTCAAGAGTTGGAGCCTGGAGAGTATTCAAAGGTGAGGTATGGGATATTTCTCCAGATTTCTTGTGAGAGGAAGCTCTAGTTTCCACCATTAACCTTGGGTGAAGCAAAAGAATATGATGAAGACAACTGAAGAAAGATTTGATTCAAGAACATCAAATGACGCAACCTTGTCAAGGTTTGGTTGATTAAAGCTTGGATTAGATGTAGATGAAGGAGACTATGCCCTAGATGTATGGGTAGATTCCCAAAAGATAGCGGACACGAGTTCACAACACTTAGCCATTTTAAAGATGGATTGAAGATTGATAGTTATGACAAGGTTTTGACACAAGATGATAAAGACTCAAATCGATTAAACATAAGGCTAAACTAGATTCAAAAGGCCACTTTAGCAAAATTATTGGATTCTCAGTAGTTGTTGCTCTATTCCTGACACAGTGATTTTCTTGATAGACTCTGGAAATAGGCTGGAAAAGCTAGGTCTCTGACAGTTCTGACAACTTTTTGGCAATTTTTCAAAATTTCTCAAATGACTTTCTATAGGCTCATATGACAGTGGGTATAGCATGAAATGACAATTGAAAAACTCATACAATAGTTGTCAAACTCACACGATAGTTGATTGCAGTAATTTTGACTTTTGGAATTGACTGGCAGCAAAACTCATACGACAATGTATCAGATACCATATGACAATCAGGGCGTTCTGAAATGACAATAGTCGAAAGTCGTACGACTTTCTGACTTTACAAGATGACTTTTGACTCTAGAAAGGTGTTTGACATCAGATTTTGCAATTTTTGAGATTTTCAATTTCAGATTGTTCACAAAATTGTCTGTCCAGATTTGAAGGTTGTAGCGGATTGATTCGTTCTTAGTAACCAGATAGATAAACAAGCACGCAAAACAACAAGCAAGTGATTTCAAGCATGTCTGAAAACAATGAACATGGGACAAAGCAACCCTACGCATGAACAATCAAGTGACTGAATTGTGCTAATCCCTAGGAGTGCTAACAGTGTATGTTCCAAAAAGTTTTGCAATAACGCACATATTCCTAGAAAATGAAAATTTGGCCTCACTAGGGTTTTTATTAATGGTCTGACTCTGCAAATTTTGTGATCTCAAGAGGGGGAACTCCAATATAGGTGCATTGAGGTTTTGACATAGTCTGAGAACTTAATCTTCAGGATCTGCTAGGGAGATTTGACAGCCCAACAAGAGACCACACCTATGAAGATTTCCTCCACAAGGACATTTAGCGGCTGCTGCTACCAGGATGAAAATGGCTATTACCACTTGAGGTTCCATCAATGTGGTTGACCCAATTAAGGGAATGTCCACTATGATTAACCCTCTCTAAAGGTGACTCACAAAATATACCACATGGAGACTGGTTCTAGATTCAAGGATCTGAGTTTCTGGTACTACCCAAAAAGGGAGTAGAGCATAATCCTCTAGCCTTTTCACTTTTAACCCAAACAAAGTAGACAGATTAATCTGACACACTAAGACCAAGATTATCTCACAAAGATCTATGATGCCAACCACTCATGATCTATCAACCTCTCCAGAGAGAGAATGTATCAATCAGAAGTTGAAGATGCACAAATCTAGTAGAACGTGAGACGCTCTTAGTAACCTTCCTACCTACAAGGGTTACTTCATTGAGAAGAGTTTCATTGAAAACCCACTCTCTCAAGAACCATGAATAGTGTTCATAGGGCCTATTTACTATGTGTAACAAAGATGTTGAAAAGCAAATCTATGTTCATTTTTATAGCCCAAAATGAAATCTGTGATATGAAAGCAATAAAGGTCACACAAGCTTGACACACAAGAGTTCTTTTTAATCCAAATTGAAATGTTATCAGCTGAAAATATTACCTGAATTCCTCACAATGTGCTTAGTAGATTCTTACCTATTTTTAGCAATTCTTACGCTTTTCCCAATCAAAACTAGTAGAAATCAATCAGAAACAACAAATTTCAATCGTTAATGTTAGTTGCTAGTCCAAATTAGGAAAACAAATCTAGAAAATGGCCTGAAAAAGTGAAACAACAATTGAAACTTGGCACTAAAACTTGTACGACAGTGGGTCACCTCCCAGATGACAGTCTAAAAACACGTACGACACTGCCTATCAGATCATACAACAATAGAGCTTCCAAATGACACTGTGTCTCTGACAGTATGATCCTCAATCAAATAAACTATCGTACGATAGTGGGTATCTCCTAGTATGAGTTTCTGACAAAACTCGTACAAAAATTGTACAGACATAAATTAAAAATCGCAGCTTGGAACAGAAAATGACAAGATAAAAATTGATAGAAATTGAATGGAAACCCGTTTCAGGGCCCCACGGTGGGTGCCATAAATGTGTGTGAATTTTGTACCTAGTTGTAGACACAACACTTTAGTAAAACATTAGAGGTTAGTTAAAATCAAAATCGTGCAGTGAAATAGAAACTAATCTAACTAGGCAATTTACTGCCTTCTAGTAGATGTGAGTATGTATTCTCAGATTGGACCGAGATCAGTGACCTTGATGACACCTAAACAAAAGATTTGAATGCAAAATCTAGATATGAATTAGATGCAAATTAATCTATATTTTTGGATTTTTGTGCAATAAGATGAGAAATGATATGAAATCTAATCTAATTGAAAAACTGATACAAAAAATAAGCTATAATGATATGCTAATAAGAATGATCTCACAAAAGTTGTTGATTCATAAAGAAGCTTCAATTCTTCAGATACCAATTCGCCAGCATAAGTTTGCAAAATTATGAGATGATTTGTGAAGAGCTGAGCCTTGATTTTATAGAAATCTAGGGCTTTGGGGATGCATGGAAAAGCCATAAATCACTCTAGTTGATTTTTGAGTCAACAAGGAATTAAAGATAGTTAACTCACAAAAAATAATGCAAAAATAGCTTTTTGATTTAAATCAGAAGTTGAGATCAGCTTTTAACTCAAAAGAGAGTGATTTATAGTTTAACAATTTTTTGGATGTGCATAATTAATTATAAATTAAATTAATAAATAAAGTGATTTATCCTCAACTTAACTGATTTTAAAATAACACAATTGATTTATAGGTTAATCAATTATTAAATCAAACTTTTATTCCAAAATAATATCATTAAATATGACAACTTGCTTTAATTAAGAATTTAATTAATTAATGATAGGAATTTTGATTTATTGTCAAATTTAAATAATAATAATTAGGAATAAATATAATTAAATTCAATTAAATAATTAAGTGGCAGTATTAAATCTAATTAATTAAATATTTAGAATATTCAATTAATCAAACTTTAGGATAAATAGGATTTATCGCCAAATAATTATTTCATCAAAGATAATTAGGATAATTTTAGGAATATTACTAGGAAAATTCCCTGATGCAGATTTTGAGATAATCAATTAGGATTCAATGATGTTTTGATGTGCCTTAGGTTAGGAATTTGATGTCGATTTCATTCGATATGTCGATATAGGAGGTTAATGAACTTATAGCCCATTTTTGTGGTATTACAAAAATGACATAAGAAAGCATGGGCTGCAACGAAAATTGCATATTTTCATACCTCATCCTTATTATGGTAATATCCAACATGTGGATCACATAACACATAACCTCTAAGGATAACCTCCAAGGATAACCTCAGGAGCTCTATACTATCTTGTTTGTTTATCATTAGTAAAATGCTTATAAGTCCTCCATTGATTGTTGGAGTGGATTAATGAGGGTGGTTATTTGATAATACCTTTATGTGATCATTGGCTATTATTTTGTCTTGATATTTTTGTGTTATTTTATTTTCTTATGCATGAAATCTTTCTACTGATCATATGTGTTTTTGCATGCCATTGAAAACATATTAAGCACTGCTATAATTTTAATTGTATCTTATGTTCCAATGCAATTATTAATACTGTATAAGAATTTATTTACAATTAATGTTCTTAGGAAAAATATATGGTGAGTGAGAGGAAGAAAATTAGCAATCATTTTCTTTGTCAATAATAATCTAAACAATGGGTTTTGGATATCCAGACCTAGGATGGCCGTCTTAAGAAGGGTTATGAGTAGAGGGCAATGATTCAAGTACAAAACTTTGACCATCCTACACATTGGCAAAAATAGATGTAAGTATTTTCTAACAATATATTGTATGTGGTGTTATTTATGTTATTCAAAATTGAATCTTTCAGTGATTTTGTTTACAAGTATTGTGCTACAAAGATTGTTTCTTCATAATAGTATGGTCCTAATTAGATTGATCATCTTTTGATGATTAGCAAAAGAGAGCTAGTGATTGCATGTTGACATATGGAACTACGTATGGCATGATATTTTGAATAGTTGACCACACATATTGAATAGTTGACCAAAAATGCAAGAATTCAAACTTTTATTACTTTAGGAAAGTACAGTTCGTACATATGTAAATTTGAACAGTACTCTCTTGCTGCTCTCATGCCTCTCAAGGTTTACATAGACTCAAATTAACTCCCTTAATCGATCCAAAGTGGTTGGGTCCTCTAACTATGTAACTAATCCTTGTTTTTGTAATTTCCCTCCAAGTAAACTTGACCATTTCTATTCAAATATTTAAATGTTAAAACTTATTTAATTAAACTCCCCATACTTTAGGACTTTGAAATTTGTCCTTTTAGGACCTTAATACAATGTTAAGTCCACTAAGTTTAATCTAAGACCTATTCTTAGCCCTTATTGCATAATATTCCAATCTAGGCATTTACTTCCTATTACATCGTTGTCATGCCTTATATATATATTCAGGCTTATTACATTAAATTGGCTGCAAGCCATGTTACATTAATAGATTGACCCCTCATCCTTCATAAGCCATCCATGTGACCCCTTTCATGTCATCCTATTGATTCATATTGGTAATAATATCATGGTCATATTAATAATATATTAATATATTTAATATATATTATTTTTTTATTAAAAAATGATTATGTTGTCGATTTTGTGACCAACAAAGACTCTACAGTTTGACGAGAATGCTATACTCTCAATGTAATTAACCGTCAAGTTTTTGACCAAATGATTGTATATTGCAATGCCAATGCTATACTGTCAATGTATACATCGATCGATAATTCGACCATATGTGGTTGAAAATGAAGAAAGATATGTTAACTATTTACACCAACCAAACAACTCTTTCAACCAATATTGGTCAAACTCAATGAAAGATATGTCAGACATTCTTCATGATTGAAGTGATTATTTTGACATCGAATTAGTCGATAGTTTGACAACTATAAGAGTTGAATATTTGACAACATTTTAATGTGTCGAATAAGTGACAAAGAAAGTTTGACAACAATAATGGTCATTTGGTCGACCAATGTGCATAAAAAAATTGACTAATTTGCTTAAAAAATTGAGCTAAAATTTACTAGTGTGTAATGTTGCATTGTTGAATAATACATGGATGATGGATTCTTTTGGAGGCTAGGTTTTAGATGAGGGGTACTCTCGTTACTCACCCAAACACACATAATACAACATAGAAACAAATAAAAAATTGCAAGAACCAAAACACTTTCTTTTTATTATCTTCACTAAAATGACATTAAAAATTACTAAAAATAATTTTCTATAGCCACTTGGGCATTCTTACTACAATAATCTACAAGACAAAGCCATGATCTACACTTATGGAATTGTCCCTTTTAATAACCCTTCGTCTTCTTTATATTGGGTAGTTTAACCACCCTAGAATATTTTAGAAAATGTAACTCCCCCATTTTTTGAGGCCAACTAGTTTTATATCCTTTTTCCCTATATTGGAATATGCCAAGAATATGCCCAGAATGGGCTTTGACACCCACTAGAGTATTTGAAGAATTTTTTTATTTTTCTTCCTAAAGTAGCACAAATTCTAGAGGCCATATATTTTAATCTCACTGTTGGATTTTTAATTATCATACATCGTCAAAAATCTTGCGAAGAGATCTACATTGTGTTTTCATTAAATTGAGAAGATTTCACTTTTTGGCTTGATCCCAGACTTATAATGCCCTAGAAAATGTATTTGAAGTTTTTATTGGAGAATTTTCCTAGAAAAATTGAACATCTCCCAAACACCACAAGACATTTGGATAATTTCTTCATTATTATCTCCATTTTACTATTTAGGAGGTCTATGTAAGATTTTGTGCAAAACTAACAACTTACTACAAATAGTAACCCTGCTAAAAAATAGTAACTTTGCCAAAAAATAGCCCTTATTAACAACTAAATAATTTTTTGGGTGATGCATGGTTTCTCTTACATCCTAGATGTGCCTACATCATATACTTGGGGGTGATTTGAAAAATGATCTTATCACATCTACGATAGTCATAGGAAAAACAAGGCGGTCAAAGTCTACTTTTGATAGCCAAGATGAATCTTCAACAAGTATTCATTTCCATTTTACCAAGTAATCTTCATATTTCATGTTTCTTTTGCTTTTGTCCACATGACTATAGAAGATGTCTTTTATATCCTCCTTATTTGAAGTAGTTGCTGGGATATTTCACTTTGCTTCCACTATTTCATCTATAATACTATCTTGATGATTCTCTATCAAGTTTGAAACATTAAACACATGTAAAATCTTAATTCCACTTGGAAACTCTACCTCATAATCATTTATAGAATCACGATCCTTTAATATTTTTCATGGTCCAAATTTATTTATCTTCAACTTATTATTGGTTCCTATTGGAAACCTCTATTTTCACAAATGAACCATGACTTCATAAAAAACATTAAACTCCTTGTATCTTTTCTTCTAATATTTCTTAGCCTTGTACTAAATATTCATCTTATTAATATGCTTTCTCACCTCTTCATGCATTTTCTTTAGGGGTTTTTCAAAGTCTTTAGCTTTGAAACTACTTTTTTCTCCTTTGTCCAACTTCATTAACTCTAAAGCATTTCTAGGACATCTTCCATATATAATTTGGAATGATGATTTACCAGTTCTTCTCTTGACAAAATTATTTTTTGAAATTTTTTCTTGTTGTAAAAGTATATCCCACTAATTGGTTTTATCTCCTACTAAGCATTTTAAAAGTTTCCCTAAGCTCCTATTCATTTCTTTTGTCTACCCATCGGTCTGTAGATTTTTCAATGAACTGAATTTCAAATATGTCTTCAATTTTTTGCTTAATTTTTTCTAAAAGTATCTAAGAAACTTAGTGTCTCAATCTGAAAATTTTCTCTTTGGTAGACCATGTAGTCTCACCACTTCTCATAATTTTTTTTTCCACATGGACAACATCATTAATCTTCTTACAAGGATTAAAATGTGCCATCTTTGAGAGTTCTTTTATTACCACAAAAATGGAATCATGTATATTGTGAGTTCTTGATAAATTAAGACCAAATTTCATACTAATATCTTTCCATGGCCTCACTAGTACAGGTAACATGGTTGATAAAACCCTATATTCTACTCGGTTCTATTTTCCATTAGATATATTCTACAACTTTACACAAACTTCTTAACATCTTATTCCAATTATTGGTGATAATAATGCTCACTAACTAGAGTAATCATCTTATCTTGATCAAAGTGTTCAACCCTATTAGATTAATAATGGAAAGTTAAGTATTGAAAGGGGAGGGGTGAATCAGTACTCCAAAATTTTTTATCATCTTATTCTTATCATTTATCAAAATATAAAATTTGCATACATCACCATAAAACATAGAAATTGAAACATTAAAAACACCTCTCATAACACCATGATTTTTGTTCTCCGAGAAACCCTTGGTCAGAGGGGAAAAATGAAGTGGGGATGGTACCCACAATCCTTCACTACTACAATAAAAAGGTTGCTTGGTTAGAGCTACAAATTTAGCTGCTTCTGATCACTTACCCTGTTAATGTTATGATTAACAAGGCAAAAATAACAATTACATGCAAAAATAACCAATATCAGAAAAATATAAACCACACATAAGAGAACAGAAGACACAAATATTTAATGTGGTTCACCCAATCCCTAGGTTACGTCCACCAATAGAGATTCCAATATTATTATTATCCAGTGATTACAACCTGATTACAATATGTAATCCCTTACAGCTCGATTCCGCCGCAAGTATTAAAACCATACATTATGAAATCCCTAACCCTAAGCCATATTATACAATCTTTTTTTGCTTTAGGGTTAGAATGAGTTACAACATGTCAGCCCAAAAAATAGCCAAAAGATGTCGGCCCCAAAAAAATTCACCCCTGAACCCCGGCAAGGGTAGGAGGAAAAGTGTACAGTACTTTCCTGATCAGTCACCACAAGCTAACAATCTCCCACTTGGTGACTGATCAGTATCCACACTAAAAAACCTCCCACTTGGAGATTGATCCTGTAGCAATACTACTACCATATGAGGCTCCCACTGGATTGAAACACCCTGGACTCAGTTGTTCCTTTATTCTATTCAGTCTAGAAGACCAATTGAAACTGACCATGAGTTCAACTTCTCCCTTGTTACTAACTTTGTAAACATATCTGCTGGATTATCATCTGTATGAATCTTTTCCAATGTTAACTTCCCATCATCCAAAACTAACCGAATGAAATAGTACCACAACTATATGTGTTTTGTCTTTGAGTGCAAAGTAGAATTTTTCACAAGATGAATGGCACTTTGGCTATCTGTATGCAGAAAATTATCTGACTGTGGATGTCCAAATTCTTCCATTAAGAATTGAAGCCATATCATCTCCTTGGCTGCCTCTATAGCAGCAACATACTCTACCTCTATAGTGGATAAAGAAACCACCTTTTGTAGTCGATAAATCCAACTCATTATTGGCCCACCAAAAATAAATACATAGCCTGTATTACTCCACCTGCTATCTATATCTGCTACCAAATATGAGTTAACATAGCCTTGTACAATAGTAGTAGATCCCCCAAAGTGTAAACACTTATTGGATGCACCTCTCAAATATCTGAGAATCCATTTGCCTACATTCCAATGCTCAATACCAAGGTGACTCATATATTGGCTAACGAATCCCAGTGCGTGTGCAATATCTAGCCTAGTACATACCATATCATACATTAAGCTCCTTATAGCTAAAGCATAAGGTACCTTAGACATTTTAGCCTCCTCTTTTGATTTTTTAGGACACATATCCTTAGATATTTTCAAATGACCAGGCAAAGGTGTGCTGATAGCTTTGGCATTCTCCATAGAGAAATGTTGCAACACCTTCTCAATATAATTAGCCTGAGATAAATTCAACTTCCTTTTTTTTCTATGTCTACAAATTTTCATACCAAGGATTTGTTTTGCTGCCCCCAAATCCTTCATAGAAAAAGAATGTGCTAACTATTGTTTCAATCCCTTAATGTGATTCATGTTAGACCCAACTAAAAGCATATCATCAACATATAAGCATAAAATGAAATGAAGTTCTACACTCTAGGGAGTCTACACTCCGATCAAGAAATGAAGTTCATCTCATGGAATATAAGAGGGCTGAATATCCCTCATAAGAAAGACATTCTGATGAATCTAGTAAGAGACCATAAATCTGATATTATTTTTGTTCAAGAAACTAAGATGGGGAAAGATAAGGTGGAAAAAATTAGAATTTTTAAAAATAATGGGGTGGTTTGCTTTAGCACTAAAGGGGCTTTGGGAGGGGTTGCTATTTTTTGGAATCAAAATCATGTTAGGGGAACTGTGGTTATGGAACATCTGAACTTCCTTAGCATTAACTTTGTTCATGTTAAGATGGATTTTGAATGGGTTGCTACTACTATTTATGCCCCCAACTCTAAAGCTGGTAGATCCCAATTCTGGAAACAAGTTGAAAATCATAGAAACTCCTTCCAGGATCTTCCTTGGTTGATTATTGGTGACTTAAACCATCCTTTGAAAGATAACGAGAAGTTTGGTGGGGTGGATAATCAGAGTCAAATTGATGGTAGAGTGGAGCTTATGGAATTTATCAATAATCAAGCTCTTTTTGATATGGAGCTTTAAGTGGTCAATTACACATGGTTGAATAGAAGGATTGGTCAAGACCTCATCCAAGTGAGGCTGGATCATGTGCTGATCACTGGGTGTTGGCTCAAAAGATTTGGTTGTTCCTTGTCATCCCTTTCAAAGATTGGTTTTGATCACTTCCCAATTTATTTTAGTGCTGATCCGATTATTGCCAAGGGTCACCCACCTTTTAGGTTTGAAAAGATGTGGATTGATCATTTGGATATTGATAAAAAAATCAAAGACTGGTGGAATGTCAATATTCAGGGTACCGCTATGTTTAGAGTGGTTAAAAAATTCCTTAGTGTTAAACAGAATGTCAAGTCGTAGAGAAAAGATGCTTTTGGTGACATTTTTAAATCTAAAACTTAGCTGAAAAGGGAACTCAACATTATTCAAGATACCATTCAACATTCTGGGATGACTCTGGAGCTCAAGGATAAGGAGAGTATCCTTGCCAAAACTCATAATATTATCTCCAAGGAGGAAGAATATTGGAGACAAAGATTTAGGTCAATTTGGCTTAAAGTGGGGGACAAGAATACTAGTTTCTTTCACATGTTTGCCTCCAAACATAGAGCCACTAACAAAATCTCCAAACTTAAAGTGGAGAATGGGGAGGTCACCAAGGATAAAGATATTTCATAGGTTATGATTGACTTTTTTTCTTCTCTGTTATCTAAAGATGTGAATCTTCATTTGGATAATCAAGATACTCTTCTTGATTCCATTCCTACCATTGTTAATGATACTACCAATAAAGCTCTAATTGCTATCCCTTCTTTGGAAGAAGTCAAGTCTACTATCTTTTCTTTTGAAGGTGATAAGTCCTTGGGTCCGGATGGGTTCCCTATGTTCTTCTTTCAAAAATTCTGGCATATTATTGGTGTGGATATCTGCAATGCTGTTAAATAATTATTTGGAGCTAGATCTTTGTTAAAAAAGATTAATGCTACCTTTATCACTCTGATTCCTAAGAAGCCTGGTGCTGATTCGATGGATTCCTTTAGACTGATTAGCTTGTGTAACTCTGTGTACAAAATCTTATCTAAATTTATAACCTCTCATTTGCTGGCTATTCTTCCTTGGATTATTTCTCCTCAGTAAAGCGAATTTGTTCTTGGCAGGAAAATCCTTGATTCGATTATGAAGGTTCATGAGGTTATTCACTCCACTCAGGTTTCTCTTAGCCCTGGATTTCTTTTGAAATTGGTTCTTTCGAAGGCTTATGATTGGGTGGACTGGGACTTGCTGATCAAGGTGTTGAGATCTTTTGGCTTTGGAGACAATTTCCACAAATTGATTTACCAGCTCATTAGTACTTCTATTGCTGCTATTATGGGTAATGGATCCCCCTCTAGATTTTTCAAACCTTCCAGGGGGATTCAACAGGGAGATCCTCTATCTCCTATCTTATTTTCTATCATGGCTGAATGTCTAGGGTGTTATCTCTAGCATCTAGTCTCCATTGGTTCGTTCAAAGGTCTCTCCCTGTCTTCGGCCTCTAGATCTTGTTCTCATGAACAATTTATGGATGACACTATCATCATGGGTTTTTCTTCTATCTAGGAAGCTAAGGCTATTAAACAAGCTCTTACTACTTAGTCCTTAGGTTCTGGCCAATCCATTAACTAGGATAAGAGCTCTTTATTTTTTTTATCAATACTCCTGAGGATAGGTAGTATAGAATTGCTAGAATTATTGGGTGCAGAATTGATACTTTTCCTGCTACCTATCTTGGCCTTCCTCTTGGTCTCAAACCTCCAGATTCCTTTTGGGCTAGTATTGTTGACAAATTTAACAGAAAGTTGTCTGGTTGGAAAGGTGTGTTACTTAGTCAAGCTTGTAAACTTTAGCTCTTAAACACCTCTTTGTAGAGCCTCCCCATTTATGCTCTTAGTATTTTTAAAATTCTTGGTAAACATGCAGATATTATTGAAAAAATCCAAAGAAATTTTTTGTGGTCGAGAGTGGAAGATAAAAAGAGATTGGCTCTGGTGGCATGGGACAAGGTTTTCACCCCTAAAAAGTGGGGGGGGGGGGGGGGTTGGGTATTCGCCCTCTAAGAGTTACCAATATGGCGCTTTTGGCCAAATAGACTAGGAGGATTTTTGGGGAAAAGAGAGAATGGAATGAAATTTTCCATAAAAAGTATCTCTTCTCTTTTTCCCACATCTCTGAATTGTGGAAAATGGATCTGAAAGTGCAAGGCTCTTTCATTTGGAATAGTATCCAGAATGCTAAGGAGACGGCCTTTAAAAGGGCTACGTAGTATCTTGGCAATGGCAGAAGGATCAGGTTTTGGGATGATTGTTGGCTCAAAGACTATCCCCTTAGCTCTGTTGCTACTTTTCAACCTTTTATTAACCTTTGCAGTCAGAGATTTGGGTCAAGGGTTAGGGACTATGGGATAAATGGTTCATGGATTGACCTCTCCTTAGTGGATGAAGCGCTTAAGCCTTTGATGTTGGATTTGATGATCTGGAAGGTTAGGTCATCAAGAGAAGATGAGCTATTTTGGGGTATTCTTCCTTATGGTATCTTCATTGTGGCCTCTTATTTTGAGCTCTTACTAAAGTAGCTAAATCCTCTCCCCTTCTGGGCTAAGGTGTGGGACAAAAGTTTAATTCCAAAAATTAATATTTTTTTCTAGCTGGTTTTGCTGAATAAAATTCTTACTATAGACAACCTCCAAAAATGTGGTATGATTTTGAGTAATAGATGTTTCCTGTGTAAGAAAGCTAAAGAGTCGGTCTTCCATCTCACCATTAATTGCTGCTTTGCTTGGGAAGCTTGGTGTCTTTTGTTACAATACTAGCAGATTAACTAGTTTTTTCCCAATAATATGGAGAATTTTTGCATGCAGTGAGAAAAGTGGAGGTCCCCATGGATCAGAAGTTGTGGAATCTTATTTCTCCCCACATGATATGGAGGTTATGGAGAGAACACAATGACAGAGTCTTCAGGAATATTGAACTCCTGCCTATGGTGATTATTGAGAAGATTAAGAGAAGTCTCAAGGAAAACTATAGATCATCGACTGGTAGGAAGCTGGACTTCAATGATGGTGTTTTTAGTGTTGGGCCCACAAATAAAAACTCAATTCAAAGGGAGAATGCCATCTGGCTCTCACCTTTGCCTGGATGGATTAAAATAAACTTTGATTGTGCTGCGAAGGGCAACCCGGGCTCGACGGGTTGTGGTGGTCTCATTCACGATGACATGGCTAATTGCCTTACTATTGTGGCTATGCCCATTAGGGTGCAAAGTAACCATGTGGTGGAAGCCATGGCCCTTCTTCAAACCCTTAAAATTATTAAGAAAGATATGGCTCAGAATGTTTGGATTGAAGGAGATTCAATGAATTTATTAAGGCGCATCAATGAAATGACAAAACCATCATGGTCCATTAAGATGATAATCAAGGAAGCTTGAGTAATTGTTAGGTCTTTTAAGCATGTCATTATCTCTCACATTTACTGAGAAGTGAATTGTACCACTAATGAGCTGGCCAAATTTGTGGTTAAAGCTAAGGAAATCATGATCTGGCACAGATGTAGCAATCTCACTGTTGATATGAAATCCAAGCTGGCTTTAGACAGGTCTCAAAGCAAAAGGGTGGATTGGGTGTATCTCAAGAAGTTATGATGATTAGACACATTTTAGAGAAATATGGTAATATGATTATGGAAAGTGGTGCCTTTCCCAAGATTACTAATTGCAGACATCAGTTAACCTCTGTTTATTTCAAAGTTGCCTTTTCTTTCAACATTTGGTTTTTCTCTGCTTATGCTGCTGTCATTGATAGCTCCAAGATCATGGGTGGTAGGCTTAATCAAGGGGAGCCAAAGGACTGTGTGAAATGAAAAAAAATGCCAGAGGTCTGGGAAATTCTCACAAAGGTGGGTCTTACTACCTATATAACACAATTGCATGGGACTAAAGACAATGCTAAGAAAATGTTTGCAGAGTCTTGTAAAGATGGGGCGGTCACTATAGCTGGTCCCACTGTGAACATAACTAAGGAACTCATTGCTGAGGTGTCTAGACTTAGCCTCAAGGGCATCAAATTTTATAGAGACAAGAAAATATTGCAAAAGGCCATCTGACGCTTCCCCAAAAGCAAGGATGAAGGGAAGAGTTTGGTGAAAGATTCAAGTGGTTGCTATGATATTGTTGTGTTCAAGGAAATCTGGGTGATGATTATGATGGTGATAATGGAACATGTTACCCTGTATGGTATATTTAAATGTGCCCATTCCTACCATTTTGTGTTGCTCTATCATTTCTATCATAAGATTAGGGTGTCTTTACCTTACTATATCATTCAGTCCCTCCACCTTAGTATATGCCTACATAGAAAGAAAGAGAAAAAAACCCATTCTGCATGAAGGGGTTTTTCTTCTCATTGTAGAACATATTAAGAAGACTTCTATCTCTAGCCCTATCACTTCTTTGCCCAAAACCTCTGGATTGGCTAAGAAACATATTAGGGAGATGGTTGTTAAAGAGGAGAGTCCTTTAGGAAAAAATTTAAGAAAGGAAAATGATGTTAGTATGGAAACTGATACCACTGCTGATAGTGTAGATAGTTATGAGGACACAGCTGATTTGACCAAGGAAAATAGTGATGCTTCAACTTCAATTTCGAATATGGCTTCTGGGGATAATGAAAACATAGAGGAGGAGGCTACTGGTACTATGTAGGTGGGGAATACCTTTGGGATCAAGAATAATAATGAGGATGAAAAGAATGAGGAGGATGTTGGCAGTCAACAGGTGCCCATCTTGGTGGAGTATGATAGTTCTAAAGAACATGACATGCCCATCTGCCCTAAGCTGGAGGTGATCATGGAGGTTTGTTTGAATATTCAGAAGGATGCCACTGATGCAGAGAAGATTTCCCCTAATGCTGAGATGGCTTCCCCTGGTGCGGAGAAATTTAATGTCCCTATCAACTCTCAGAATATTCCCTTTGCTAAAACTATGGATATGCAGGAACAAAATGTTCAACTTCTCAAAGAAGATATGGACAAAAAAATTGACCCTCCTTTTGGGGTTTTCCAGACTGCAAAGACAACTTCCATGTATTCATTTCATTTATTGAAATGGGTATTTCAGGAAATAAAGAATTTGAATTTAAAATGTCATTCTATTTCTACCAAGGTTGATTCCCCGTAGGAACGGTTGGAGTTTGGTCCAAATACTACAGATGACAACATGAACAATGACAGGGACAAGAAGGTGCAGGAAATACAAGTTAGAATGGATATGCTGGAGAATTTCATGAAGAAACATATGCAGGATAATAATCTATTCATGGGTTCTACCATGGACTATTTTCTGACCATCAAAGTAGAGTTGGATGCTGGCTCCCCCAGTAAGAAACCTGAGGAGGATAATGAGGACATGGAAGAGGAGGGCCTGGGTAAATGTAACAGGTCTGCAAAAAGGAGAAAGATCCAAGAAAGAATCTGAGTTCTGACTTCAATGCTGCCATAAAGAAGATCTCTGAGGTGAAGAAGGAAGCAGATGAAAGTTGCAAAGAGTTTGCTTAGCGCTCTGGGTTCCTGGTGCTGGCTTTTTTTGGTTCTCCTTGGTAGTTGTTTTTGCTAGTGTTTGGTTTTTTTGTTTCCTCTGCTAGTTTTGGTTCTAGTGGACTAGGTCCTAGTCCCGTTTCTCTTTAGTATGCTTAAATGTTAAAAATTTTATTCTCTAACTTGTATGGGGTTTTGGGTCCCCTTTAAAACCTATTTTTTCTTGCAATCAAAAACATATAAGCATAAAATAATGTAGCTATCATCATCCAACCTCTTAAAGTAAACACAATGGTCAGAATGACACCGAGTTATCCATGCTCATTCATAAAAGTGTCAAATTTAATATACCATTATCGAGGTACTTGCTTCAAGCCATATAAAATTTTTTGCAATCTGCACACCAAATTCTCCTTACCCTTGACCTCAAATCCTTGTGGCTGAACCATATATATTTCTTCATCCAAATCACCATGAAGAAAAGTTATTTTAACATCAAGCTGCTCTAAATGTAAATCTTTAGTAGCCACAATACTTAAAACAGTATGAATATAAGTCATTTTAACAACTGGAGAAAATATCTCATCAAAATCAATGCCCTTTTTCTATAAAAATCCTTTTACAACTAACCTGGCTTTAAATATTTTCTTACATCCATCCTCTTCTTTCAACTTGTAAACCCATTTATTCTGTAAAGCCCGTTTACCTACAGGTAACTTGAATAAATCCCAGGTTTGTTTTTTCAGCAAGGAATTTATTTCCTCTATCATTGCAAACTCCCACTGAATCTTTGTATCCACCTACACAGCTTCATTATAACAATCAGGTTCACCAGCATCTATTAACAAAGTAGAATACAAAGAGGGAGAGAATCTTTCTGGAGGTTTACTTAGCCTTGTTGACAGTCTAACATTCACTGGGGTGTGTGGTATTTGTTGTTTCTATTGTTGCAAAGCATAAGGAACTATTGAAACATCATCTTTAGGAGTATCATCCAGTACTACATAATCATTTTCTTTCTTCTCATGCTGCTGCAATAGATCTTTGTACAACACTTTCTCATTGAATACGACATTCCTGCTTTTTACAATTTTATGATTTTCAAAATGCCAAAGCCTATAACCAAATTCAATAATTCCATATCCAACAAATACACATTTCTTTGACTTAGCTTCTAGCTTGGTTCTATTTTCAGAATCTATATGTGCAAAAGCTTCACAACCGAAGGTTTTGAGAAAAGAATAACTCACCTTCTTACCACTCCATGCTTCCTCTGGAATAAAATAGTCCAAAGGAGTAGAGGGGCCTCTGTTGATTAAATAAATAGAAGTGTTTATAGTCTCTCCCCACATGTTTAAGGGTAGCCTAGCATGCAACCTCATACTCCTTGCACACTCCATTATTGTCCTATTCATACGTTCAACCACTCCATTTTCTTGTGGAGTCCTTGGTATAGTTTTATGCCTACGAATACCATTAGAGGAATAATAATCTTCAAATTATGTGCTGCAATACTCACCACAATTATCAGATTTGAGACATTTTAACCTTTTACTAGTCTCATTCTCAACCAAGCATTCCATTTCTTAAAATTTTGAAATACATCAGATTTCTATCTAAGGAAATAAATCCATACTTTTCTTGTTGCATCATCTATAAATGTAACATAATATAGGGAGCCACCAAGGGAAGATACTTGAGCTGGTTCCCATACATCTATATGCACAAGCTCTAATCTCTCATTTTTCTTTTCCTTCCCACTCTTTACAAAACTAACTCTCTTTTATTTTCCATAAACACAACTTTCACAGAAATCCATATTGACACATTTTAGACTAGGTAAAACTTTCTTTGAATGAAGTAATTTCATACCTTTTTCACTCATGTGACCAAGTCTATTGTGCCAGAGTTATGTGTCAGAATCTACAACAACGGTTTGATATTCTTCCTGCTCAACTGCATCCACTATTCCTGAACATTCATTATCTTCTAAAATAATTAAAGTAGAAGGAACAATATGACCTATACAAAGATATAAGGTGCCTACTTTCACACCTTTTTCTACTACTAAGGATCCTTTTGAAACCTTCCAATTTCTATCATTAAAAGTAATTGTGCAATCCTCATCACCCAGTTGCCTTGCTAAAATTAAATTCCTACTCAGCCTTGAAACATGTCTCACCTCTTGTAGTAGCCAACGATTCCCATTCTGCAACTTAATCTTTTTTTTTTCCCTTTCCAACTATCTGACAAGGTTCATTATCACCCAAATAAACTTGCCCAAAATCCCCTTGGACATAATCAAGAAAGTAACCTCTATGGGGTGTAGCATGAAATGAAGCCCCAGAATCTAAAACCCATGAATCATCAATACTTTCTAAAGAAAGAAGCAAGGCATCCTCTTTGGGTTTATTACTTACCCCATTTGCCTCCTTGTTACCTTCTTATTTGTCTCCTTTATTCTTTTGAGACTAGCAATCTTTCTTCTTATGACTTGGTTTTCCATAGTACCAAAAATCATTTGGCCCTTTGGATTCAAACCTCTTTCCCTTTGATTTTCGTCTTGATTTCCCACAATTTCTAGAGTTGTTTCCTCTCTCATTGGTTCTACCTCTGCTTTGTGCATTTAAGACACTACTTGATGTGGATCCACCTAAGATTTTCCTACAAATTTCCTCACTCATAATAACACCAATAACATCATCAAATTTTAGGGTATTAGAACTAGAAACAGAGTTACTAATAGCCATTACCAAGCCATTCCAACTTTTAGGAAAAGAACACAAAATCAAGAGAGCCCTGAATTCTTCATCACAAATAACATTGACAGAAGTTAATTGTCTGGTAACTGTATTAAACTCATTTAAATGATCAGCAACTGACCCACCTTCCACCATTTTCATATTAAACAAACGCTTCATGAGAAATATGTTATTTGAAGTAGAGGGATTTTCATACAACTTTGCTAGGTTTTTCATCAAATCTTTAGTCATCCTTTCTTGTGTAATATTGAATGCCACCGATTGTGCCAAACATAATCAAATACTACCAAGAGCCTTTCTATCAAGAATTGTCCAGTCCTCATAAAAAATGCTTGCTGGTTTCTTGGCTTTTCCTTCCAACGGCCACCATAGATCCTTCTGATAGAGATAGTCCTCCATTTGCATTTTCCATAATTGAAAGTTCTGCCCATTAAACTTGTCAACCTTCATCCTACCCTCATCTGCCATTGATCCCACTCAACCGTGAGACTCCCACTAAACTATGAGATCTTCTTGTAGAGGATAATTGAAAATAACCTCACTCTGATACCACTTGTTAGGATTAACAAGGCAGAAATAACAATTACATGCAAAAATAACCAATATCAAAAAAACATAAACCACACAGAAGAGAAAAGAAGACATAAAGATTTAACATGGTTCACCCAATCCCTGGGCTACGTCCACTAACAATGAGTCCAATATTATTATTATCCAGTGACTACAATGTGATTACAATATGTAATCCCTTACAGCTTGATTCCACCGCAAGTACTAAAACCATACATTATGAAATCCCTAATGCTAAGCCATATTATATAATATTTTGCCTCTTTAGGGTTAGAATGAGTTACAACATGTCGGCCCAAAAAATAGCCAAAAATATGTCGGCCCCAAAAAAATTCACCCCCGAACCCTGGCGAGGGTAGGAGGAAAAGTGTACAGTACTTTCCTGATCAGTCACCACAAGCTAACAGTTAAGAGTATTTACCCTATTAGGAGTACAAAAGACTTATGCAGTCTACCTTGCTAAAGGATTTTCACAATCTCTAATCTAAGAGATGTACCCTGTTAAAGGATTTACAAATTAAGACCTGTTAAGACCTACCCGACAAAGGGATTTTACAACTCTGATTACAATATAAACTAGTACTAAAAATGTCTATAGTAATGCATCAAAAAATGCTTGTTAGACTCAATACGCTCAATATCATTTTACCTAATTCTATTTTTCAATCAAAATTCAACTTCTATACTCAGTAGCATTAGATATGAATCACAATCATAGTTTTTTCTCTGACTGTTCTGATACTTGGTAGATTTTCTTCACTTCATCACCTTCACATTCTTCATTGACTAATCATCACCCACTCTCTGTAATCTCTCATTCTGATCTTCATACATTGATCCTTATATACTTGATCTAGAAGACATGGAAATGTTCTAGATTCTTCTCCTTAAATGGTGATAGCATTGGTTCCATTTCCAATGTATATATTCCACTTAATTTTCATTGGTGGATCTTACCTTGTAATCATGCAAAATCATCTTTGTTTACATCTCCAATGTTTTACCAAACAATCTTCTTGAAATATGTAAAATGTTTTATGCTCAGTGTCTAGATTCAATGTATATATTCTAATTTATTATGTCAGCCTGTGTTACTCGGTAACACATTTTATTCTTACTCAATAACATGTGTAATCTCAAATCAGTCACTATCTTGCACTTCTCAGTGGCTAACTTTCTTTGCTCAGTGCTTGACTCTCATTTTCCTTTACCAAAACTATCTCTACCTTTACCGACTGACTTGTTTGTTTTACTGACTAACTTGTTTTCTTTACCGACTGAGTTCTATGAATCCTTCTTCATTCATAGAAAAAATTTGACAATCAATATGAATTTAACAAAACTAATGGAAAAAAAATTACTCTTTAGGAGTATCGATCTCCCCCTTTGGCATTAGTTTGGCATCTTTGTTAAAAAATTCAAAGTCATAAAAAAATTGTCCTTAACTAAAATTTGACCATGTATAAACTCTTGGTATACCTTATAACTCCATAAATCTTATAAATGTTATAACTCCCCCTATGACAATAATTCCTATATACATATCTCCTTATGACTGATATTACATCCCCCTTATATACATATATCTATTTATCCCCCTTTTTTGAGAAACATGCCAAAAACAAAATTACGTACTTGGATCTGGTGGTGGAATCTTATAAAAAAATGTATTGATATCTCTTCTTGGAATCTTCCAGGGATGTCTCCCATGATTCCTTTAGTGTTTTCAACACCACAATTTGATCATCAATGTCAGTCGCTAATCCAATCATTCTATCCATAGCACTGATGTCAGGGGTATTTACTATTTCCTTGGCTTTGTGAATATGCTTATGCAGTGATTCAATTTGGGGAATTAAAATTGCTTGCATCTCTAGAAGTTCCATTCTGATCTTATTCTCTTCTTTTCTTAATTCATGTTGTGTTCCCATTAAATGTTTCAACCTTTGATAATAAACTTGAAGTGTTCTAGGCTTAGTTGTGACCTTCATTAGTTGCTCAGTCAACTCTTTTTCAATAGACTTGTCCTTATTTTTAATATCCTCAATAAAATTTAAAATTAAACAAATCTTTTTAAATGATGAAAGAATATTTTTCAACTCATTCTCCAATACTGCAATCAATTCTAAAAGAGATACCTTATCCTATGCAATAGATTGAAGTAAATCTTCAAGTATTTTGTTCTCCATGTTCTTCCTATGCACTTGCATTAGATACTCAATGGTCTCTATACCAAGTTCTTTAACTTATTTCACTAGTTCTTCCATTTGATTTAGTAGGCTTCACTTATCATTTATAGTAGCATCAGGAACAATCTCCTGCAGTATATCTTTAACACTCTCTAGGACATCTGTCTTTTGTTTCCTTGCTAGAATTTTTTCTTGAGTTACTTTCATTTTAGGTAGGTCTCTGAATTCAGACAGTTCTTTAGGACTCAATGAGGAGATATCTACCTTTGGTATAATGATCGGTTGGATTAAGTCAATTTTTTCTTTCTCATGCTTCCTTTTCTTTGACTTTTTCTTCCCAATTTGTATACTTTCTCTAGTAGAAAACTTTGGGGAATGGGATGCCTTCATTGCATCAGATGTAGTAGCTATAGTGGTATCTACAAGATGATGGTATCCACAAGATGAAACAAAGAAAGATTAGTTTGCAAGGGGTATCCACAAGATGAAGGTATTGAATATGGTGATACTTTTGCACCCATTGCTAGATTAGGAGGAGTTAGAATTTTACTAGCATACACAACTTATAAAAGATTTAAAGTTTATCAAATGGATGTTAAGTCTACATTTCTTAATAGTATTCTTGAAGAAGAAGTTTATGTTGAACAACCCAAAGGATTTGCTGAGGCTACTAATAAGGACATGGTTTTCAAACTTTACAAGGCATTATATGGTTTGAAACAAGTAACCTGAGCATGGTATGAAAAGATTTTGATTGCTGAAATATTTGTTGATTATATTATTTTTGGAGGAAATAACACATTATGTAAATATTTGATGAGGATATGAGAAAGGAATTTGAGATGCCCATGATTGGAGAGATAAAATTCTTTATTGGACTATAGATTCAACAAGTCAAAGATGGGATCTACATCACATAGTAAAAGTACATCAAGGAGATCCTAAAGACATTTGGTATGGAAGATTCAAAACCAGTTACAACATTGATGGCTACTGGTTGCAAATTAACGAAGGAAGATGAGACAAAAGAAGTTAATGAAACACTCTACTGATCCATGATTTGTAATTTATAGTATGTTGTACATGGAAGACTTGATTTTCTCATGCGGTAGGTATTATTGCAAGATTTTTTGTCGATCCAAAGGAAACACACATGTTTGCAGTCAAAATAATATTAAGATATCTGAAACGAATTGAAGATTTTGGTCTACTATACAAGAAGGGAGAAGATTTTGATTTGAAAGTGTACACTGATGTTGATTGGGCTAGAAACATTAATGATAGGAAAAGTACAAGTGGATGAGATTTATTTTTGGGAGAAAGATTAGTGACATGACCAAGTAAGAAACATAGTTGTATATCACAATCTACTATCAAAGCTGAATATGTAGCATCTATGAATTGTGCAGACATTGTATGGATCAAAAAACTACTTAAAGGTATGAAAGAGGAGATTATTGATCTCGTTACTATTTACCATAATAATACAAGTTCTATCAACATATCAAAGAATTTGGTAATGCATTCCAAGACCAAGCACATTTCTATCAAGTATCACTACTTGAGAGAACAAGTTCAAGATAAGCATGTGATATTGGAGTGTGAATTCAAAGGAGGATATATAAGATATATTTACCAAGCCACTACCGAAGGATGCTTTTGAGTATGTCAAAGTTAAATTAAAGGCTCTTCCCCTATCTCATATTCACTAGAGAATGATGAGTATTGCATCAATTCAAGGATTCATTATAATATCTATTTTTTGAGTTGATGCTAGTGTTCACTTTTAGGTGATGCTTGAAGTTGTGAAAAATGGTTATGTATGCAAAGAGATATCAGTACATGCTATGTATGATCCACTACTTGAACAAATTTTTAGGAGTATGTATCTTTAGCATTGTTGTCAAAGAGTGAGAATACACTATTGATGACTACAGAGATAGAGGGAGTATAAGAAATTGATTATAGAGGGAGAAGAAGCAAAGAAAGAAAGAAGATAAAGTTTAGAGGGAAAAAAGGGAAAAACACTATGACTGAGAAGACTAAAAATTAGAGAGCTATAATTAACAAGTGTTGTCATCATCAATTCACAGTAAGTGTTGCCATTAGTTCCAAAGAGGGAGATCATTAACTAATGGTGATGATGATGAAGACCAACTAAGATTAGAGGTATACAAGATTGTAGAAGGATTAGATCAGTTATTATTTTTTCATTGATGTCAAGTAATTGATTTCTGGTTTATATTGAGTTTCCATATCATTCGGAGTATGATATAAGTTGAGAGAGTTTAGAAGAAGAAGTGAAAAGTTGTGAAGCTGAATAACTTAAATGGGCAGCTAATACAGATTAGACAATGATAAGGTTATATTGATTTAGTTATTTTCTACTAAACATTTGATTATATCAACTCGGTAAAGGAGATTTGACAAGTCAGTAAAGAAAATAGTTTGGTTACCAAGAAAGAAAAGTTATTCGGTAAAAGGAAAGTAAGTTTCAGTAAAGTGAAAGAAAGTCAAGGCACTGAGTACATGAAATTAGTTACATAGGAAAAAACAATTCAGTTGAAGGAAAAGAAGTTAACCACCAAGAAAGGAACAAAAATTAAATACAAGGATCAAAATGACATTTAATGATGATCCATAGTGATCTGGAAGATTATAGGTATGTGAAAGAGTTATTTGAAGAGATCTCCAATTAGGAAAATTCAAGGTTATGATCTACGACAAGATCTAAGTGGAAAAAAGTGAAGGTACAAATTCCATAGAAAGTTCAAGTTTTGAGGTGATGATAAAATGTTTTATTGAGTTCCAAATTCATTGAATCAATTTATGAAGATTATCTGATGATTTAGAATAAATAGAGGAAAAAGTAATAACAGAGATTAAGAGGCAAAACATAGTCTATATAAAAGAATGAAATTGTATGAAGAACAAGATTGAAATTTTTTAAGGTGGATGTATAGCCGAGTGATGTAGTGAAGAAGAAAAATGTTGAAATTAGAGTTTGCAAGCAGAGTTTGATGAAGTGTTGAGGACATTGGGAAGTGATGGAATGAAGTGAAGACAAAGAGCGCATAAGGGATCTGATTAAGAAAGAGGTAGTTGTATATTTACAGATCAATTTTTATACTATTTCTTATTAATATTTGTAGAATAAAAATCTCTTAACCGAGTGGAATTAACATTCTTATTGTAAAACCTTTAGCAAGGTGAAATTCTAAGAGTGTTTGAAGACCTTTAACCAGGCCACTCCTAATAATGTGAAGATCCTAAAAGATCTGAGGCAAATCCCCTAACATGGTCACATTTGACAATGTGCATTGTAATCTTTAACTAGATTGGATTTTAATTGAGCATACTTCAGAAGAGTATTTCTTTAGTGACTGACAATCCCCATAGTGGTTTTTCCTAAATTGGCTTTCCACATTAAATACTAGTGTTATATGTGTTGAATGTTTATTGTGAATGTTATTGCTGATTGATAAGTTAATTTACTATTATTGGTTAATATTGAGGTTTGTTTGAACGATTTGTTACCGAGTTGAATCAAAGAAAGTTTTAAGGTTCAAATAATTATTGATTACTGATTCACCCCCCCTCTCAGTAATCCAAAAAACCAATCCTCCACTATGTTTCTCTTTGATTAGGTTCTCCCTCATGGAACTCTTTGAAATGATCAATTTGATTCCTTTGAATAACATCCTATATTGGATTATAAAATTTAACCACTTGGTCCTGTCTAAAGTAATAGGCTCCATGCAAGCTCTCTAAGGTTCACAAAATCAAGATCCTCTAGATATAAAATCTTGAGTTCATGGAACCCATCAAGTTTGATTCACATCTCTATCAAAAAAATTATCCTTCTATTTAGGGCATTTGAAACTCTATTAGACTTTCCAGTCTAGTGCTTCAAACTAAAAGTGTAACTCTATTTGACTATTCAAATACTATAAAGCTTGACGATTAGTAAATAAAAAAAACCCTTTAGGAAAAATATAATTTCTGCACTTCCTTAATGCCTAAAATATCACATAAATTTTTTGATGATAAATATAATATTTCCTTTTCTCATCATTCAACTTTTTGCTAAAATAGTCAATGACTTTACATTACTGACTCAAAATAAATCCAATAGAATTTCCACTAGCATCATAATCTTATTGGAATACCTTTTATGCAGAGGCAATTGGTTTAACAATAACTAAGGTCTTCAAAAGTTCTCCATATGCAATGGTTGAATAAATGGCACTAGGAACCCCAAATGCACCAAACAACTTCAATTGAACAAAGAAAGTCAAAAGACCTCCCACTTCCTCTAACACCTTGGGTCAACATTCAACAACATTTAAAACATTTTCCAACAAGTTACAACCTCCTGTAATGGATCTAACACCTAAATCCACTTTTATGCCCAAATAGGCCTAGTAGACCTAACAACTCTCTAATCGGGTAATAGGCCAAGTAACTCTCAAACTTACCAAATCACTCAAAAATATAAGGGTGGATTCAAAATTTTTTTTCCACATTATTCAACATATGTCAGCCTTAGGTATGGCTGTTTTGGACAATCAACCCCCAAAATTGTTGCCTCCATTTTCCTTCCTAAGCCTAATTGGCCACTTTTCCAAAGGAATTACTAGGAATCCTTAACCCTAGATGTTTCCACTTTCAAAAGTATCTAGAAATGAATCCAAAAAAAGTAATTTGGAATTATTTTGATCATACTCACTTCCCACCTAACACTTTTACAAAACGCTCACCAAAACCTCCTCAAAACTAGGGATTTTTAGTTCAAACTCTTCCCTTCACTTCTGGTATTGGAGTTGACAAGTAAACAATCCACAACTCCCGAGAACACCTACATGAAAACACATGTCATAGAAAGAGAGAGAAGAAAGAAGCTAGAGAGGCCTGAACACATGGATCCATGAAAGATGATACATTCTTGATGTACAAAAAAAAATGAATGTTTCTCGATAAGATTACAAGAGAGATCAATCCTTATAAAAGGAGATCAAAACACTAAAAGGGTGAACAAACCTAGGTTGCATGATAATAATCAATCAATCAATTAATTATTATACGCCTAAATTTTAGCTTAAGTAGAAAGAGATAATAAGTTACTTAGTAATTAAATCAGTATGATTTAATTAATAAGTAAACACTTTATTACTCTAACACCCCCCTTAAGATAAACTTTGGGAGAAGCTAAAAACATAGAAAGAACTAGTGAAAGAAAATGGGTCCTGACAACAAAAGGCTTGATTAGGTACCCAAGTACAAAAGAGAGTCTCTATAAAGCGAAGAAATAGAGAAAACCACATGGGAAAAAATCTACTCCAAAAAGAGACAAAGACTAGTCTGAAGGACTGAAGAAGCCTCCAAAACTAGGAATGGTCCAGAAAATAGGAACAAGGTTGAACATGTAGAATATCACTGAAGCAAGAAGCTGCAAACTCTATTAAGAAGTAATTGCTGATCTAAAGATCCTCCACTAGAATATGACCAGGTAGAGAAGACTATAATCTGAATCAGTGCCCTCAAATGACACTACTCAAATCAGGAGGCAGACAAAGGAAAACAACTAAATTCAAAGATATAGAATACTATAATCTGCATGAGTGCCCTCAAATGACACTACTCAAATCATGAGGAAAACAAAGGCAAACACCAAAAATAAAAAATACAAATGGCATAAAAACACCAAAAGTATGAAGAGCTGATCAATCAAAATAGGAAGAGTACATCCAAAAATAGGAAAGAAAAGAGTGTCCATATGGTAAATGATCCATCTCAATGGAATGTATAGGTACCTATTAGGATTAACAAGGCAAAAACAATAATTACAAGCAAATATAACCAATATCAGAAAAAAATAAACCACACAGAAGAGAACACAATACACAAAGATTTAACGTGGTTCACCCAATCCCTAGGCTACATTCACAAACAATGAGTCCAATATTATTATTATCTAGTGATTAAAACCTGATTACAATCCGTAATCCCTTACAGCTCAATTCCATCGCAAGTACTAAAAATCATACATCATGAAATCCCTAACCCTAAGCCATATTATATAATATTTTTTTGCTTTAGGGTTAGAATGAGTTACAACATGTCAGCCCAAAAATTACCAAAAAATATGTCGGCCTCAAAATTTTTTTTACCTTAGGGGCTGCGCCCCCAAACCCCCGCTTAGCCTCAAACCCTGGTGGGGTCAGAAGGAAAAGTGTACAGTGCTTTCTTGGATAGTACTATCCTGATAAATCACCACAAGCTAACAATCTCCCACTTGGTGACTGATCAGTATCCACACTAAAAAAACATCCCACTTGGAGACTGATCCTGTAGCAATATCGCTACCATATGAGGCTCCCACTGGATCAAACCACCCTAGAATCAACTGTTCCTTTATTCTGTTCAGTCTAGAAGACCAATTGAAGCTGAACATGAGTTCAACTTCTCCCTTTTTACTACCTTTGTAAACATATCTGCTGGATTATTATCTTTATGAATCTTTTCCAGCTTTAACTTCCCATCATCCAAAACTGACCGAATGAAATGGTACCACAACTGTATGTGTTTTGTCTTTGAGTGCAAAGCAGAATTCTTCATAAGATGAATGACACTTTCGCTATCTGTATGTAAACAATTATCCATTTGTGGATGTCCCAATTCTTCCATGAAGAATTGAAGCCATATCATCTCCTTGGCTGCCTCTATAGCAACAACATACTCTACCTCTATAGTGGATAAAGAAACCACCTTTTGTAGTCAAGAAATCCAACTCACTGCTATCCCACCAACAGTAAATACATAACCTATAGTACTCCGCCTGCTATCTATATCTGCTGCCAAATATGAGTCAACATAGCCTTGTACAGTAGTAGTAGAAGCCCCAAAGTGTAAACACTTACTAGATGTACCTCTCAAATATCTGAGAATCCATTTGACTGCATTCCAATGCTCAATACCAGGGTTACTCATATATCGGCTAATGATTCCCACTACATGTGCAATATCTGGCATAGTACATACCATAGCATACATTAAGCTCCCTATAGCTAAAGCATAAGGTGCCTTAGACATTTTTTCCTCTTCTTCTGATGTCTTAGGACATATCTCCTTAGTCAATTTCAAATGACCAGGAAAAGGTGTGCTAACAGTTTTGGCATTCTCCATAGAGAAATGTTGCAACACCTTCTCAATATAATCAGCCTGAGATAGAGACAACTTCCTATTTTTCCTATCTCTACAAATTTTGATACCAAGGATTTTTTTTTCTGCCCCCAAATCCTTCATAGCAAATGAATGTGCTAACTGTTGTTTCAACCCCTTAATGTGATCCATGTTATACCCAGCTACAAGCATATCATCAACATATAAACATAAAATAATGTAGCTATCATCATCCAACCTCTTAAAATAAACACAATGGTCAGAATGACACCGACTATATCCATGCTCATTCATAAAAGTGTCAAATTTAATATACCATTGCCGAGGTGCTTGCTTCAAGCCATATAAAATTTTTTGCAATCTGCACACCAAATTACCCTTAACCTCAAATCCTTGTGGCTGGACCATATATATTTCTTCATCCAAATCACCATGAAGAAAAGTTGTTTTAACATCAAGCTGCTCTAAATGCAAATCTTTAGTAGCCACAATACTTAAAATAGTATGGATAGAAGTCATTTTAGCAACTGGAGGAAATATCTCATCAAAATCAATATCCTTTTTCTATGAAAATCCTTTTACAACTAACTTGGCTTTAAATCTTTTCTTACCTCCATCCTCTTCTTTTATCCTGTAAACCCATTTATTCTGTAAAGCCCTTTTACCTCCAGGTAACTTACATAAATCTCATGTTTGATTTTGCAGCAAAGAGTCCATTTCATCTATCATTGTAGATTCCTATTGAAACTTTGTATCCACCTGCATAGCTTCATTATAACATTCAAGTTCACCAGCATCTATTAATAAAATAGAATACAAGGAGGGAGAGAATCTATCTGGAGGTCTACGTAGCCTTGTTGATAGTCTAACATTTACTGGGGTTTGTGGTATTTGTTTTTGTTGTTGTTGTAGAGCATAAGGAACTACTAAAACATCATCTTTTGGATTATCATCTAGTACTACATAATCATTTTCTTTCTTCTCAAGCTACTGCAATATATCTTTGTACAATACTTTCTCATTGAATATGGCATCCCCGCTTCTTAAAATTTTATGATTTTGAAAATCCCAAAGCCTATAACCAAATTCATCAATGCCATATCCAACAAATATACATTTCTTTGACTTAGCTTCCAGCTTGGTTCTATTTTCAAAATCTATATGTGCAAAAGCTTCACAACCAAAGGTTTTGAGAAAATAATAACTCACCTTCTTACCACTCCATGCTTCCTCTGGAATACCATAGTCCAAAAGAGTAGAGGGGCCTCTATTGATTAAATAAATAACAGTGTTCATAGCCTCTACCCACATGTTTTTGGGCAGCCTAGCATGCAACCTCATACTCCTTGCACACTCCATTATTGTCCTGTTCATGCATTTAGCCACTCCATTTTCTTGTGGAGTCCTTGCTACAATTTTCTACCTATTAATACCATTAGAGGAACAATAATCTTCAAATTTTGTGCTGCAATACTCACCACCATTATCAGATCTGAGACATTTTAACCTTTTATTAGTCTCATTCTCAACCAAGCATTTCCATTTCTTAAAAGTTTGAAATACATCAGATTTTTATCTAAGAAAATAAATCCATACTTTTCTTGTTGCATCATCTATAAATGTAACATAATATAGAGAGCCACCAAGGGAAGATACTTGAGCTGGTCCCCATACATATGTATGCACAATCTCTAATCTCTCATTTTTTTTCCCTTCCCACTCTTCACAGAACTAACTCTCTTTTATTTTCCATACACACAACTCTCACAGAAATCCATATTGACACCTTTCAAACTAGGTAAAAATTTGTTTGAATGAAGTAATTTCATACCTTTGTCACTCATGTGCTTGAGTCTGTTGTGCCATAGTGCTATGTTAGAATCTACAACAATGGTTTGATGTTCTTTCTACTCAACTGCAGCCACTGTTCCTGAACATTCATTATCTTCTGAAATAATTAAAGTAGAAGGAACAATATGACCTATACAAAGATATAAGGTGCCTACTTTCACACCTTTTTCTACTACTAAGGATCCTTTTGAAACCTTCCAATTTATATCATTAAAAGTAATTGTGCAACCCTCATCACCTAGTTTCCCTACTAAAATTAAATTCCTACTCAGCCTTGGAACATGTCTTACCTCTTGTAGTAGCCAATGATTCCCATTTTGCAACTTAATCTTAATTTTTCCCTTTCCAACTATCTGACAAGGTTCATTATCTCCCAAATAAACTAGCCCAAAATCCCCTTGGACATAATCAAGAAAGTAACCTCTGTGGGGTGTAGCATGAAATGAAGCCCTAGAATCTAAAACCCATGAATCATCAATACTTTCTAAAGAAAGAATCAAAGCATCCTCTTTAGATTTATTACTTACCACATTTACTTGCTTGTTACCTTCTTGTTTGTCTCCTTTATTCTTCCAAGACCAGCAATATTTCTTCTTATGACCTGGTTTTTCACAGTACCAGCAATCATTTTCCCCTTTGGATTCAGACCTCTTTCCCTTTGATTTTCCTCTTGATTTCCCATGATTTCCAGAGTTGTTTCCTCTCTCATTGGTTCTACCCCTAGTTTGTGCATTCAAGACACTACCTGATGTGGATCCACCTGAGCTTTTCCTATGAATTTCCTCACTTAGAATAACACCAATAACATCATCATATTTTAGGTTATTAGAACCAGAAATAGAATTACTAACAGCCATTACCAAGCCATTCCATCTTTCTGGCAAAGAACACAAAATCAAGAGAGCCTTGACTTCTTCGTCAAAAATAATATTGATAGAATTTAATTGACTGGTAATTGTATTAAACTTATTTAAATCATCAAAAAATGACCCACCTTCCACCATTTTCATATTAAACAAATGCTTCATGAGAAATACCTTATTAGAAGCGGAGGGCTTTTCATACAACTTTGCTAGGGTTTTCATCAAATCTTCAGTCGTCATTGCTTGTGTAATAGTGAATGCCACTGATTATGCCAGGGATAATCAAATACTACCAAGAGCCTTTCTATCAAGAATTACCCAGTCCTCATGAGAAATGCTTACCGGTTTATTGGCTTTTTCTTCCAACGGCTGCCATAGATCCTTCTGATAGAGATAGTCCTCCATTTGCATTTTCCATAACTGAAAGTTTTGCCCATTAAACTTGTCAACCTTTAGCCTACCCTTGTCTTCCATTGCTCCCACTCAACTGTGAGACTCCCACTAAACCGTGAGATCTTCCTGTAGAGGATAACTAAAAAAAAACCTCGCTCTGATACCACTTGTTAGGATTAACAAGGTAGAAACAACAATTACATGTAAATATAACCAATATCAAAAAAAACAAAACTACATAGAAGAGAACACAAGACACAAAGATTTAACCTGGTTCACCCAATCCCTAGGCTACATCCACCAATAGTGAGTCCAATATTATTATTATCCAGTGATTACAACCTAATTACAATATGTAATCCCTTACAGCTCAATTCCATTGCAAGTACTAAAAATCATACATCATGAAATCCATAACCCTAAGCCATAGTATACAATTATTTTCCACTTTAGGGTTAGAATGAGTTACAACATGTCAGCCCAAAAATTACCAAAAATATTTCGGTGAGTTGGGAGGAAAAGTGTACAGTACTTTCCTAGATAGTACTTTCTATATCAGTCACCACAAGCTAATAGTACCCAGCCACTGCATCCACCTAGTACATAGAATCAAATACTGAATACATAGCTCACACTATCAAACCAAGGAAGTAGTAGAACCAATACGAGAAACCCCCTGATAATGCTGATAAGGGAGTAATGATAGGTACACTGAAAAGATCATCCAGTATGAACTGCATGATACTAGGAACATCAAAGGTGCAGAGAGAGTACAAACACAAATAAAGATACCTGAGGCTAATGTCATCAGAGGAATGCTCACATTAAAAAGTAGATGGAAAAAAAGGCAAACATCAAACCCCACTGACACTTTATAATAGAGTGCAAGTACATAGAGCATAGACATGTGCAAGATCCCATACATGTAAAAGAATGGCACTTTATCTCAGCGCGTGTGTATAAAAGAATGCTACAAAAGTGAAGTATACATTGCTCAAAGAAGAGAAAAGGCTACGGAAATAAAAGAACATCCAAAGATGAGCCATCCTTAAAAGGGAAGAGATCTAGGACCTGTAACATCCAAGATATTCACCAGATTGCAAAAATGTAAGAATCTGAATAAAATGTACCTAGAGCAGAATCTAAAAAAATGACTCATAGAACTAGAAATATGTTTGAACAAGATTTCTAATGATATATCGTTTGCCCAAAATGGAGTCTAGATGCGCAAGATAGAGCTCCTGGAGTGCAAAACTAAACATCTGACTTTGACAGTAAAAAAACACCATCAAAATACAAAATTAGAAATTACCTCTAGATCTAGATAGGGCTTGAAAGTAGATTTACGATGATATCTCATTTGCTTGATGTCGACACTGTATGCTCAAGTTATGAGCAAACAACCACAAGTATGCTGATGGGCCCAAAAAACGGTGTCTAGATGTGCTAACATCAACACTTCATGGGGCTAAAATTGATGGCCAAATGGCTGTAGTAGCATAAAAGGCCCCTAGTGCTAAAAAAATTGGGCACCTGGTTTCCATATGACTAGGGACTGAGGCTACATTAGCTACATGCTTAAATTTGATGGCCAAATGGCTGTCACCTCCCCCAATTTTTTTCAAAATTGCATGTGCACCTCGGGATGCATGCCAGAACGGCTTGATTTTCCTTGATTTGCATGCCAAGGTATTCAATTTTTATCTTGATTTGCATGCTAGGATAGTAAAAATTTTTCTTCAATTTGCATGTTAGGGAAGTACAATTTTTGCCTTGATTTGTGTGCCAGGGCCATACAACCTGACATGGAAAAAACATTTGTCTCAGAATGTAATGTCACCCAAATTGGATGTGCATTATATTGAAATAGGGGTTTTTGGACGCTACGAGTTCAATGGCGAGGTTTGTTTGGGCCCAAAGTGCTCCCAAAAACCAGTGACCCTGTCCATGCAACTCTCTGAGTTGTTGAAGGGGCTAGCCCGCTAGCGGTCCTGCTAGTGAATAACCACTAGAAGATTGCTGACCGTGTCATCAGATAGAAAATATTTGCCTTAGATTACATGCCCAAGCTGTACAACATGGCCAACTTGTCCAAAATCGACAAGTTTTATATTGATCTTGGGGCTCTCAGATGCTATAAATGCAACCGTGAGGTTCATTTGGGCAAAAAATGCTCCAAAAAATAGTGATCACCTCGAGATCCATGCCGAGGCCAGTTGCAAGAAATTTCTTGCAAAAATTCTAACTTTGTCCAAATTGGATAAATTGTTTATGGATTTAGGGGTTCTTGGATGTTGTAAATGCAACTGTGAGGTTCATTTGAAGCTAAGATGACCAGAAAAAGAGGCCCCCATGAGATATGACAAAAAACCCTCTGAAAATGCAGATATGATGAACACAACTGAATCTCTTAAGAATAGGACATGGGAAACCAATTCTGAAGCTCTGATACCATATTAGAGTTGATGAGTAAACAACCCATAGCTCCTAAGAACACCTTCATGAAAACACCTATCACAGAAGGAGAGAGAAGAAAGAATCAAGAAGCTAGAGAGGCCTGAACACATGGATCCATGAAAGAGGAGACATTCTTGATGTGCAAAAACAAAAGTTGCAATTCAATAAAAATGAATGTTTCTCGATAAGATTGCAAGAGAGATCAATCCTTATAAAAGGAGATCAAAACCCTAAAAGGGTGAACAAACCTAGGTTGCATGATAATAAATAATAAAGCAATTAATTATTATGTGCCTAAAGTTTAGCTTAAGTGGAAAGAGATAATAAGTGACTTGGTAATTAAATCAATATGATTTAATTAATAAGTAAACACTTTATTAATCTAACATCTAAAACCCCAAAAAAGGTACAAAACTATGTAATTGGTATATACTTTAACTTTTTCACATAAAAATATATCCTCCTTTGGACAAAACTTCTGGTGTTATACCTTCGACACCACTTTCGTGCCCTTTTCCCACTCTTTCCAATGGTGTACACCCAACTTGGTCAAATCTCCTGCATAAGAATGATCAATAGAATATGTTACATGTTATGGATGAACCATTTCATGGTGATTAGGTTCCTACATCCATGAAATGGATCAATGTCTCATGAAAACCCCTCAAAATCAGTGAAACAAGGGTGCTCCAATATGACAGTTAGTATACTTTTTGCAAAATTTGATTGGAATTGATTAGAAGAGTATATAAAGGTTTCAAAACATTCAAATAAAAATTTCTAACTCATTAAAATGCAAAACCAAGCAATGCCAATAAAAATACCATCAAATATGTGCATAGAATACAAGGAAAAGCAATCTTTTATTGATCCTTTACCACCATCCATACAAGTTTAGGGTCTCTATTTTACAATGGCTTCCCATTGCTTCATATATCCCCTAAATACCTTACCAAATGATCTGAGTGGTTGGTTTCTCCTAACAAAGCTAATTACATAAGTTTTTTATCATTTCCCTCCAAAATAGTACTAGTCATTAAATTCAATTTTTTAAATTTTAAACTCATAATTACTTTTTTTTTTTTTGATCGGTAAAAGGCCGAAGCCCTAGACATTTTTTTATTAATATAAATAGTTATATTACAATGTGACCCCACTCACTGCAGGTGTTGGTAGGAAGGAGCAGGGCTGAGAAAACCTCCAGCCTTGCCTGGGACCATAGGTCCTGACCTTATACAAAAATTTACATGGGCATACCCACAACTCGACAATTGTCGAGATTTGTTAAAATACATATTTTTCGTAGGCATACCCACGGCTTGATACCTATCGAGATTTGTAGATATTTTACGTAGGCATACCCATGTCCTGAAAAAACTCTAGATTGCTTTTTTTAAAATCATGAATTATACATAGAATGGCGATTAGACAAGGATTACATCATTTGTACAATTGAAGCAGAGTTTCTGATCCTCCTACTATGTCAAGTATATGTGTTGAACATCCGAATGATAGTCCTTCCTGAAAAAAACAAGACAAAATTCCTCCGAGACCAAGGTTAACCTGCATCAAGATAAAAATTCTACATCTTGGCAAAATAACCTATCTAAGAATATTTGATATTGACTATGAAGCTTGTAGTTAAACACTTTTATTATTGACAATATAATACTAGAAACAAATACTCTTGTGATTAAAAATCCTTACCGCTAAAGATTAACAATTCCTGCCATGAGAGTCTTAACATTTTAGGCATATTTACAGCAAAACTAAATATACTCCTCAGTACTATACTAGTGCTCTAACTAATTTCAAGTCATACCTAGCTAACTATCGGAAAGAAGATAATGGGCCTCTAATATTTACATCATTCAGAAAAAGCTGCAATGATTTCCAATCTCCTCAAATTGTAAGGCAAAAAATAATTAGTTTGAACATATGGTTATATATATATGTAGATTATATATATATAACCATGTGTTCATACCCTTACTAGATCTGTGAGATCTTCTGAGGCTTATCCAATATATAAATATATATTTGCAAAGCTCTATATATTAATATATGTATACTGTCATCAGTATAACTATATTTATGACTCTTATATATAAAAGTAACAGGAAAGAGAAGAACGTCCAGTACCTTAAGCCAAACATACTCTGAAGCCCTGTTAGTTATTATATATAAACCATTTTGAAATACTCATAGGAGGAAGCTAGAATTTATATATAAATATATATATACAAACCCCGTATACATATATTTATATATACCATAAAAACATATGTCCCTATCTCTTGATACTACATTCTCAATTAAGGAAATGATTCAATTGCAAGTTGCCCATTAAAGCAAGTAATAACTTTATTTGTTGCTCAATACATCCCTAGTTCTTATCATACATCTATCCTGTGCTGAATGTTCCAACTTAATTTTAAATTTCCTAGCTGAATTATTTCCTCTTTTAGATTGTTTTCTGGAGGTGATCAAATAAACTCATAATTACTTGACTCCTAATAACTTATGGAATTAAACCTTATTCATTTTGATCTCATAAGGACCAAATTAAATTATTAAACTCTTTAGACTCCTAATTGACCTATCTAGACATCAAGTTGCCCTATTACATAAATTTGTTCCTAGGGTCCTTATCAAGACCCTTAGGACTTTGGATCATTACATTTGATTTAGCATTAAAAAAGGACATTATTGGCTTAAGAACATTCCAATTGACTTCCTTTCATGCATTATCAGCTTCCAAGGTGCTTTGAGTCCTCATGTGCCCATAGGCTTTCCTAGGTTCTCTTGCACCATACTCACCACCAACAAAAGAGCTCTTATCCCAGGAGATAAGGGGTCTTGTCTTCACACCTCCAAGTCTTCTAGAAGGTAATCTAAAACCTTTTCCTCCCTTAGACATCTATTGCAATAAAAAATCCTCATACACCTTATTAGAACCTACAATAAATTTGTTAGAAACATGAAAAGACATCATATTATTAATGCCTTCACTTGACTTCTCTTTGGGATAGTCATCATAGATTTATTTTAAATATACTTCCTTCTAGATCCTAAGGTCCAAATTAACCCTATTCCTACCCTCCATGGATAGTCTTTCACTATATTTTGTTGGTTCCACTAGAGGACACAAAATAATCCCCACCAAGACACCATTGGCTACCCGGTTAGCCTGCAAACCTCCCACTTGATTCTTATTAGAAAGGTGCTATGTTTTATGCACCAAAATGGACTCTCTAGTTCTCTAATCCTTCATCACCAATTGTCTCTCTTCATAATCCTACAACCCAATATACTCTTTCCTTCCAAAATAAATAATCCTTGATTCATTTGAACTTCTACTTTGCAAAGGTTTGAGGGTGAAAGCTTTACCATCTTTGTGAACAATGTAAGTGTTCTCATAACTAAGATGAATAGTTCTCCTCAAGGAATGCTAGGGCCTTCCCAAAAGAGCATGACAAAAGGTCATGGGGAGATTATCACATAACACCTTATCCTTATATTCACCAAGTGTGAAATCTACATAGGCTTGTTCCCTAATCAACATACTTTGCTCATCAGTCACCCACGAAGCCTTATAGGGTTTTTCACGAGGGAGATTTTGCAAATTCAATTTATCCACCATCTCATATGAAACTAAATTATAAAATTAGCCCGAGTCTATGATCATCTTAAATATATTTCCTTGACTTAAAAAATGAGTTCTAAAGATGGATACCTCTAATTTTCTTTGTTGCTTTATAGCTACCTCTTTTCTCACCATGAGAAATTCACCTTTAGTATACGGTTCTAACTCAATAATTTCACATTTTTCCTTGTTTTCATCTTCTCCTTATGTTAAATTCACTCTTCTATTAGGTTTCTTGGCATCTTTTTCAGGGCACTTGTAGAAAGGATGTCCTTGTTGGGATTATGGAAAGGTGAGTTACTCAGAGGGGAGGGGTGAATCAGTAACCCTAAAAATTTTTGTTCTCAATCCTCAAGATAATATCCTTCATTAATAAACTATCATATTCATCGTTTCTAGTCATTCATAACATAACTAAAATATAAATACTTCTAATCTAACAAATAAACATTCATGAAACTTCACACTTGACACAAAGATTTTGGTATCGCAAAAACCCTTGTTAGAAGGTAAAAAATGTGGTGGGGATGAAACCTACAAAGCTTCACTACTACAATAATAAAGTTTCATGTTGGGGCATATAATTTTGATCACTTCTAATAATCTTACTTAGTTAAGAGTAACATTTAAGACCTATTAAAATCTACCTTTTTAGAGGATTCTAGAAACACTCTTAAGTGTGCACTTGGTTAAGAGATTTATAAAAAGATGGTTAAGTCTATTCTGTTAGGATATTTTTCTACTACAATTATTAGAAAGTAACAATATAATGATCTGGATGTTGCAACTTACTTTGCAAAATTTTAGATTTGATTAGCCCTTATCTGAAATCACCTTTCTGTGATTGATATCTCCTTTAAATACTACTCGGTAGCCTCTGGTCTTCTTCTGATATAGTCCTGAATACTTTGTCAGAACTTAGCATCACAACCCTATCTAATCTTTATATGTCTCCTTAGATGTCTCCTGTAGGCAAATATTTCTCATCATATACTTTCTAATATGACATCTTGGAAATTCTTAAATCATAAAGACTCTAACCTAATTAGGGTTGTGAAAACTTCTAGAAAACATTTGATCAACGATCCATATGAATAACCTATTTCAAAACTACATAGGGATCATCACCAATCAATATGATATCTCCATTAAATCTTTACCTTGATTTATGTAAACCATTTTCTAGCTCGGTAAAAACTGTTTGCCTTGTTTTCAGTGTCATTCCAAACTTCTATGTTTATCCTGTATCAGTCAGTAAATACTGTATCTCTATCTCAGTAAAATACTGATGTTTGGTAAATATTTATGCTCGGTTATAACTATACTCAGTGTGCTTGGTAATCATCTGGTTGGATGTTGATGCTCAGTCAAGCCTGTGCTCAGTTAACATGTCTTTCTCCTTATGCTCTGCTCAGTTACTATACTTCGTGTTTTGATCGACTTGTCTATTTTCTTTCCTTTATTGACTACATGTGTGACACTAATGTCAAAACTTAATGCAATTATGTGTAATAGTCCTACCTCTCCATAATTGTAGCACTTACCAGTGAAGGTACTTGTGCCTCTACCTGCACCAAATCTTCCTCCTCCCCTTTGTCCACTCCTTTGATCTATCACAGGATCCTTTCCATTATCACTAATACCTTGTCCTTGTCCTTCATTGGACTTTCTACCTCTTCCCCTATTTGTACCACCTCTTCCTCTCCCTTGCCTCTCTTGCTTCCTCCTTAACTTATCCTCAACCCTGATGGCTAACTTATAACACTCTTCCACCATAATAGGTGTAGAAAGACTAATTTCATCTTGTATATTGAACCTTATAACACCTAGGAATATTACTACTTTCTCCTCCTCATTTTCATCATGTGCAATCTTGATGTCAAGTTTATGAATCTGCTTGGTGTAACTTTGGACATCCATGTCCTTTTGCCTCAAACTTTGTAATTTTTGTAGAACTATACCTTGTACTCTTTAGGAAGGAACTTATCCTTCATTTTTTCCATCATCCTTGGCCATGAAGTAATTCTAGGTACTCCCTTCTTCCACCCATTTTCTTGTAAGCAATCCCACCACAATAATGCATGCCCCTTCAATCTAGACTTAACAACCTTAATACTTTGACCATCCTCTACATCTTCACACTCAAATAAATTTTCAACATCACTAAACAAATCAATTAATTCTTCATCATGCATTCTACCATCATACATTGAAATATCACACTTACCTCTAGAATCACCTTCCTTAATGGCTTTGACAAACTTGGCCATCCTTGCACCCTCAAGATCCAATTCTTTCCTTGGTGCTACTTCTTCTTCACGATCCCCTTGTTCACTATCTTTATTCTTATCCAACTTTCTTCTCCAGCTTTCTATTTCTTCTTTCATCTTCCTACTTTCCTCTTCTTTGTGTGCCATAATCTTGGCAAGTTCAACATTAGTCACCCTTGGAGGCATTTCTTGAGCCTCTTCCCCAAAAGTTTCAAACTCTTCTTCCTCAGACATATACACTTGTCCCTCTTCCAAAGGAATCTTCCTATATTTGGTACCACCTAATGCAGAGGGAAGTGGTTTAACAATAACTAAGGTCTTCAAAGGTTCTCCAAATGCAATGGTTGAATAAATGGCACTAGCAACCCCAAATGCACCAAACGACTTCAATTGAACAAGGAAAGTCAAAATACCTACCCAAAGCCTCTGAAACCTTGGATCAAATTTCAACAAAATTTACAACTTTCTCCAATAGTTTACAACCTCCTACAATGGATCTAACACATAAATCCACTTTTAAGCCCAAATAGGCCTAGTAGACCTAACATCCCTCTAATTGGGTAATAGGCCAAGTAACTCTCAAACTTCCCAAAGAAACCAAAAATATAAGGGTGGATTCAGACACCCTTTTTCACATTCTTCAACATATGTTAGACTTAGGTATGGCTTTTTTGGACAATCAACCCCCAAAATTGGTGCCTCCACTTTCCTTCCTAGGCCTAATTGTCCACTTTTCCAAAGGAACTACTAGGAATCCTTATCACTTGACCTTTCCAATTTCAAAAGTCCTTAGAAATGACTCCAAAAAAATGAATTTGGTAGTAGTTTGTCTAGACTAACTTCCCACATAATCCTTTTACATAACCCTCACCAAAACTTCCTCAAAACTAGGGCTTTTTAGTTCAAACCCTTCCCTTCACTTATGGAACCCAAAAAAAGGTCCAACACTATTTAATTGGTATATAATTTGACTATTTCACATAAAAATATATCCTCCTTGTGTGTGTGAAAATTGTACCTGATCTGTAAACACAACACTTCAGTAAAACATTAGAGGTTAGCAAAAATTGAAATCATGCAATAATTGAAACTAAACTAACCAGGTGATTTACTGCCTTCTAATAGGTGCGAGTATGATATTCTCAGATTGTTATCGAGATCAGTGACCTTGACGACACCTAAATGAAGAATTTGAATGTAAAACTGATATAAAATATGAATGGAATTAATTTATATTTTTTTGATTTTCTATGCAATAATATGACAAAAACTGATATGAATCTAATCTAGAATGAACTGATATGAAATTGATCCAACAATGATATGAAAAATAATCTAAATGAATGTAAAAACCAAATTGATCTCACAATAGCCTTGATTCGCAATAAACTTTGATTCTCCAAATTCCAATTCTTCAAAATAGTTGTGCAATTCGTAGACGACTTTGGCAGAGTAAGCTCGCAAAATGATGAGATGATTTGAGATGATTTGAAGCCTTAATTTATAGAAATCCAGGGCTTTGGAGGTGCATGTAAAAAAAGCCATAAATCACTCAAATAACTCAGCTTGATTTTTGAGTTATTTTTAAATAAAGATAATTTAATTCAAAAAAATATGCAAATCATGCAAAAACAACTTTTTAACTCAAATTAGAAGTTTAGATCAACTTTAAAACTCAAAAATGATGTTGAGTTCCAAAAAGTCAATAACTTGCATTGATTTTTTGATTTGGAGTTTAACTGCTCTTTGATTGTGCTCATGGATAATCATGAATTAATAAATAAATAAAGTGATTTATTCTCAACTTAACTGATTTTGAAAAATAAAACAATTGATTTATGGGTTAATCAATTATTTTTCAAACTTTTATTCAAAATTCTAATATTAAAAATTGACAAAATGATTTAATTAATTAAATAAACTATTTAATCAATTATTTGTAAGATTTTGGATTTATTGTCAAAATTAAATATCATAATTAGGAATAATGGAATTAAATTCAATTAAATAATTAAGTGGCAGTATTAAATCCAATTAATTAAATATTGAGAATATTCAATTAATCAAACTTTAGGATAAATATGATTTATCGCCAAATAATTATAAAATTAAAGATAATTAAGATAATTAGGAATATTACTAGGAATTTTCCCCGATGCAAAATTTAGGATAATCAATTAGGATTTGATGATGTTCAGATGTGCCTTAAGTTAGGAATTCGATGTTGATTTCATTTGATATGTTGATAAGGAGGTTAATGAACTTATAGCCCATTTTTGGGGTATTACATTTTGCCCCTCTTTGAATTACTGTGCGAAGCGCAGTGGTTCAAAGACAGTCTGTGTTTGATAGAGATATGAAACTGATGTTTGAGATTGATGTTGATATGAGACTGATTGAAAGATTTGATATGAAGATAATAGGTCCTGAATGATGAAAGATAATGTTAACTATAACAACAAATGAACTGATGATTGTGAAAAAGTGTCAAAACGCCTGATTCTGAACCTTAGGATTACAAAGAAGTGAGTGACCGATTCCAGACTCGATTGTCTTAGAAGAACCACGTAGGTATCACATCTGAACCCTTCAGTTACTGAAGAACCAAGGAAATAACACTAATGAATCGATAGTTGCAAAAATTGATACAATTTACAAGATTAAGAGAATACCAGATTGATATGGATCTCGATGAATCTGATATGCCCCGAGCGATGATTGATTTGCCCTGAGTGATGAGGTTTTTTTTTTTTCTTGACGAATTAGTAACTAGATATGGTTGTTGTCTTGATTACTGAGGAAAGATATGATTTCAGCAAAGTTATGATTTCAAATTAGATTACAGACTTTGAATCATATGCAATACCATGCCCCCTTTGGGATTAAAATTGAAATTTGACAAGCGAAGTCAGCGTTAAATGGTTTAGAAGCATGTCAATTGATTTGAGAAGTGGTTAAACACGTTCAAGAATGCGTTCTACATCGTTTGGAGGTCCAAAAGACTAAGTTTGACTAGGTTTGACCATGAGTTGACCATGGTTGAAATTTTAATAGTTTGATGGAAGATAATCAGTTAAGTTGAAAAATGGATTTCTACTATGATTGAAGGTTGATTATGCAAGTAGTTAATAATATAAATGATCTTAGATTTTGATTTTGATCTCGAAAAAGGATTCTACTTCTTGTTTCATTGGAGGAACCTTCATGTTAGGTTCAACTCTTGTTAGATTTGAAGAATTGTTTAAGCATTGAAGTTTAGCCAACCACTGTGAGATCATGCAAACATGCAAAGTGCAAAGAGACATGCAAAATGAAATGTAACCTAGGACCTAGGACCTACACACTGATCATATGTTGATTTGTTATCATCATTGAACTTTTAGGTAACCAGATAAATCAATACAATGCCCACTAGCTATGAAACCATAGACATATGAATATCGATTTGTATGCACAGGAATCAATACAACACCCACTGGTGAACAACCATGGATATATGAATATTGATTTTATTTTCAGAATGTTGGATTAGATATAAGCACCAAGGCATAAGTGCCAGGATGACCAGAATATCATGTCCATTTTGATATAGCAATTTGCATAAGCATCAAAACATAAATGTCATGATGACCAGAATACGCCTTGTGGTTTAAACACATCAAACAGTCAAGAGATCATTCTAAATCCAATGTGAATTACCTGTAGTGACCCTTTATCGTTCACATCCTTAGGCAAGATCACATTTCACAATAGGAGAAAGAACTCACTCAAAAAGACAATAGTTAGATCAAACTTCCTTGAATTTTTTGGGTATCAATGGTTGAGGTATGCATGGCCATCCAATTCGAGATAGAGGCTCTTACAGTCAGAAACCATTTCAATCCAAAATTTTCAAAGTTGTTAAATTTTCACATACAAGCAGAAGACAAAGAAAAGATTATGACCCCGGTCATCACTCTCTAAATCCTGATGGACATCATCAAAGAGCTCGAAAGGACATAACATGCAAAAATCTCAATGCGAATCAGTAAGCATACAAGGAGATAAAAGCATGTAAAAAGAATAGATTGTTTTCAGTTTGTGTTTGATGTTTGATTGCGTTGTTGTAGATGCAAAATCCTTTCTGGAGACAAGAGTGACTAACTGACTCACATGAAGCTTCAAAGGACTCTGACTGGCTATGATACGTCTAAGGTATACTAGAGACCATAGGATTTGATATTGATTGCCCCCAAGTTTGAACATTGATAGGATACAGATGCTTGAGTTGATTGGTGTACAGACTGACTTATTGAAAACTGAAAATGTAGAAACAAACCGGGAGATATGTACAAACTAAAGCAAGATAGAAAGCTGGGAAAGACCAAGATTGCGCTAATAGATGGAGCATTTTTGAAACAAGTGGCACCCATTTACAGGGTTTTCACCATCTTGGCAGAGATTCTATTTTTGCTACCAAGGTGCTTGTTTCCAGGTTTTCACCAAGGCACTTTTTTTTTTTTCTCATTTTTTTGTATTTTTCATTTTTTCAATTTTTTTTTGTACTTTTGATATTTTTTTATTTTTTTGTGAATCATCAAGGTGCCTATTGCTAGGTTTTCACCAAGATGTTCATTTTTTCAAGACTTTTTCCAATTTTTAAGATTTTTTAAGGATATTTTACCATAGACTGAATGCCTTAGGCATAAAATTTCTTCAGATGGAGAACGTTGATTGGTTCTTAGAGATGTTCTCCTTCAGTCGTTGAGAGTTGATAGGCACCAGAGCCAAAAGTAGCAGTGATTATAAAGGGACCCAGCTAGTTGGGTTCAAACTTCTCCTTGCATTCTCGATGTGATTGATTTTTAGGATTTTCTCTCAAGACTAGATCACCAACCTAAAATTCTCTGTGTTTGACTTTCTTGTTGTAGCCTCTAGACATTCTCTTCTGATATACTCTGAGATGATCATACGCTGCTTGTCTGCACTCATCTAGTAGTTTAAGTTCTTACAACCTAGACACTTTGTAGTCATCATCAGTTACCAAACCATGCATTCTGATTCTTAATGATGAGATTTCAACCTCAATAGGCAGTACCGCTTCGGACCCATAAACTAAAGTAAAAGGTGTAGCCCCAATGGGAGTTCTGATACTTGTTCTGATACTTGGTATACTTGATAGCATATTTTTCCATTGCAAACTCTCAAGCAAGATCATATCGTGCAGTCCCAATATCTAGCAAGGTGGAGAACAAGAGGGATTGGCAAGTTGGTGGAAGAGATGGAAGACAAGAGAATGAAGGAGAATGAAGGGAAGAAATCCTCAAGGGAAAAATCCTCAAGAATACCCAAGCTAGGGAAAAATTGTCATGTAAAGCGCATTGGGACAAGCAATGAAAGGCTAGCATAGGATAAGTCACAAAAGTGTAATGCCAGAGTAGGAAAGGATGCAGTCCAAAGGAGTAGACATGTCAAGAGGTTTCAAAGCATCGTGTTCTACTATTTTTTTTTATTAGATCAAGACCAAAAGGGAAAATGATAGCAAAAGGCTAGAATGAATGGAAGAAAATAAATATGAAGGCTAAAAAGGAAGGGAATGAAAGCAAGATCATCAGAAGATAGCTCACAAGATAGCCAAATGTTCATGTATAGATCAACATTGTCAAGATCAAAGAGAGAAGATGAAATGGATGAAATATGTAGAAGAACTACACATGATGCCTGATTGCCAGGTCTTTATCATGACACTTATCCAAGGTGCCACAAGGGAGTGGTTTTCACCATAGGATGAATTTATTTCTCTTTACTTTTGCTACCAAGGCACCTGTTTCTAGATTTTCACCAAGGCACATTTTTAATTTTTTAATTTTTTAATTTTTTTTTGGAAGAAGGCAAGCTCTTTAGATAATGCTCCTTGAAAGGATAAACCATGATATGCCAAAGATTCAAAATGATACACTCAAAGATGCTACTAGGGAAAGGGAGATGAAAGAGAAAAATGGAGGATAAGGTTTTATGTAAAGCGAGTGAGGTTGGAAGATAGGAGGAATAGGCGAATGAAGAAAAAGGATAGAAGGTAGAAGGATAATGAATGGAAGGATTGTGAAAGGGTAGATGGAAAGGAAGGCAAGATCAACATCAACACACACCTTGAAGGGTGGTGAGAAGATGGAGGAAACGTGAATGAAGGAATACGTGAAGGAATGTGGGGAATGGATAGTAGAGGTTGTGGTTTAGGCGCATGGAATGGAAGAATGTTTTTGGAAGAAGATGAAGTGGAAGTCTTTGGAAGCTTGAATGTCAACTTCACTTTTTTTCAACACTAGACTCTTTCAAGAGAGACTTTGGAAACCATACAGCCGTAGGCTTTTTATTTCCTTTTGATGATCTAGAGAGAATATCTTCAATGATGGATTTTGGAACCCATACTTGTCTTGTAGTTTTTTTCTAAGATATCTCTTTTGAGTTTATGCCTCCATGTCATTTAGAGGAGACATGGTGATCTTCTCTTTTTGATGTATTCTTGTATTGCTTCTTTTTCTTGTATTGAACATTCAAGTTACTTCCAAAACACTTGGGACTTGTGGAAGAAGGAGGATATGACTGGTTTAGATGGGTGGGTGGATGAAAAGGATTCAAGGGTATGCATCTATGTTGATCTTGAGGATTGATGGGAGATGGAGGGACGCAAGGACCCGAGATGGATTGAGAATTAAGAGAGTTAGGAGGGGAAAGTGAAGGGACATAAGGACCCAAGATGGAAGGTAGATGTGAAGCCCTTAGTAGTGGTGGAAGAGGTCCAAGGATGGAAGTGGAAGACGCAAAAGGATAATAAACAAGTTCATCAACATTTATATGACAACCAAGGACATCAACATCTTTAGAGTGAGCATTAGAATTTTTAATAGAATCGTGGACATCTTGAATATGAGCACCTTCTTTGATAGGATTGTTCAAAGCTTACAAAGACTTAGGAAGAGTAGAAAGTGGAAGTAAACATGGAGTGGTAGAATAAGAAGATGGAAGACTTTGATCTTGACAAGGATCTTTGGATAGCACAAGCACATAATTTTTCTTTTGATTTTCAATAGGCTTAACATTGGAAGTAACAAAACCATTTTTAACAACATTAATGGAAGTTTCATCTTTGGAAAGTGCAAGTGTAGTAAGGTTATTTTGATTGTCAATAAGCTCAATAGTGCAAGTAGTAGCTTGATCTTGCTTAGGAGAAGACTTAAGACATGGTGGAATGCATAAAAAGGGCGTGTCGGATCAAAAGAACCCTAAGGCAGATAAGAGACATCATGAAAAGGAGTAGATGACATGGAGGGTTCTTGATCTTGTTCTTTCTTTATGTTCTTTTCTTTATTGTTTCTGGAGTCCTCTTGACATGGAGCCACTTCTAAGGACAATGAAGCATGTTGGGATTATATGGAAGACTTTGGAAGAGATGGGGAAGGACCAGCTAAAGTAGGCATTGTAGCGTATGAAGGCTTAGGCTCTTTAGGTTTAGCATTATTGAAAGTATTAGTAGCCAAGTGAAGGTTAGCTTGAATTTCTTGAAGAGGTAGCCCTAGAGGATAACTATAGGAACCGTATGAAAAGTATCAAGGCCTATGTCAGATGAAGGTTCTGTGAAAGATTTGAAAGACTCAAAAACTTTAAGAAATGTACAGGTATTGGAGGAAGTAGGGGATGGAAGGGAACCATCACAAGACAAAGGTCCAACATTAACATGATCTTTCTTGAGAAGATAATCTTTATTTTTAGCAGGAGAGCCCTTAGGAGAAGGATTCTTATAATATTGATGCTTCAAGCTAGCATGATGCATTTTATAGTCCTCAGCAATAGTAGATGGATCATAATCAAGGTATTGTTCACAAAAATCATCAAAATCTTTTTCAAAATTAGAATCATATGGATCACCATCACGATCTATCCAATGTGACATTCCATTTCTAGTAAGTAGGAACACATGACGAGGAGGACTCTTAAGAACAGAGGTGTCATAGGTATCATTATATTGTCTATCATCATAGTCATCATAGTCTCCCAAGCTGGATGTGTCACTCTCTGTGGAAGAGGTATCATAAGAGTTGTCACGTTGCTCACATTCTTTTCAAAGGTATGGTGACATGTACAAGTCTTTATCAAATGGAAAAGGGCATAGAGCTTCCATGGAGAACTCTTTAGGTTCCTTCTCTTTCTTAAGATCGTTAAGTTCAACTTGCATAGCATGCATCTGTTTCATCATAGCAGTGATTATAATTTCTTCCTCATGTGTACTGATTCTCAATAGCTACTGCTCTGTTCTTGACATAGTGATTTGATCGACAGATTCTGGAAATAGGCTGAAAAAGCTAAACATCTGGCAATTCTAACAATTTTTTGGCAACTTTAAAATTGTTTTCCAAATGACACTCTGCAGACTCGTACGACAGTGGGTATGCTATGAAATGACAGTTGCAAAACTTGTACAATAGTTGAAAAACTCATACAATAGAGGATCTACTTTGAAACGATAGTTGAAAAGCTCAAACGACAGTTGCTAGTAGGATTTGACTTTTGGAATTTGACTAGTAGAAAGACTCATATGACACTGGGTCCCCTATCATATGATAGATGGGTAGTAATGAAATGACACTTGGCAAAAAATCGTATGACTTTTTGACCTCCTGAGATGACGTTTGACTCCAGAAAAGAATTTTACTTCAGATTTTGCAAATTTTGAGTTTTCAGATTCAGATTGTTTGCAAATTTTAATGTCCAGATTTGAGAATTGTAACAGATTTGTTCATTTTCAGTAACTAGATAGATAAACAAGCATGAAAAATAGCAAGCAAGTGATTTCAAGCATGTCTAAAAATAATGAACAAGGGCAAAATCAACCTTGCGCATGAACAATCAAGTGACTTATTCATTCTAATCCTCAGAAGCGCTAATTGTGTATGTTCCAAAATGTTTTACAATGACGCACATATACCCTAGAAAATAAAAATTTGGCCTTGCTAGGGTTTTTAGTAATGGTTTGACTCTACAAATTTTATGATCCAAAGGGGTGAACTCCAATCCTGACGCACCAGGGTTTTGACACAGTTTGAGAACTTAATCTTTAGGAGCTGCTAGGGAGATCTGACAACCCAACAATGAACCACACTTGTGAAGATTTCTTCCACAAGGACATTTATATAGTGGTTGTCACTACCACGATGAAAATGGCTATTATCGCTTGAGGTTCCGTCAACGTAGTTTGCCCTATGAAGGGAGTGTCCGCTATGGTTAACCCTCTCTAAAGGTGACTCACAATAGTATACCACAAGGGGACTTGGCTCCAGATATAAGGATTTGATGCCTTTTCACTTTTAACCCAGACAAAGTAGGCAGATAAATCTGACACGCTAAGATGAAGATTATCTCACCAAGGTCTATGATATCAACCCCACGTGATCTATCAACCCCTCCGGAGAGATAATGTATGAATCAATAAGGGAAGACGCACAGACTAAGTAGAATGTGAGATTCACTAAGTATCCTCCCTACCTACAAGAATTCCATCGTCAAGAAGGATTTCACTGGGAATCCAATCTCTCAAGAACCACAAATAGTGTTCATAGGGCCTAATTACTACATTTTCATAGATATATTTCTGAAAGAAAATCTACTGAAAGTACTCAAAATAAGAAAGAGGAACACTTAACGCTTAAAGTGAATATGAGGTGAGTCCACAAGGTGGAATAATTAACCCCTCACACAAGCTAAAAATGAGTCCACAACTTAGAAAACAAGTGAGTTTTAAAAAGCACAAAAGGGTTTCCTGGTGGAACAATTAACGCTTCTCTCCTGTAGACCCCTCCCCTTTATGGCACTGAGATTGCAATCACGGGGTGGAATAAGGGGCTGATGGATTTAGTGAGTCCAATAACCCAAGATAGCAATCTAGATCAATCACAAGTATCTAAGACTGCTTATCAATACTTAAGGTGTTACAACCTAGTATTCAATTATGCAAATTTGAAGAAAAGCATGCAAAGAAAACACTTAAGCCAAACACATGAGAGATTCATTTTAGGATCCAAATTGAAATGTTATTAGATTAAGGGGAATACCTGGAATCCTTGCAATGTGCTTAGTATATTTTTACCTATTTTTAGCAATTCTTGTGGTTTTTCCAATCAAAACCAGCAGGAGTCAATAAAAAATAGAGAATCTCAATTGTTAAGATTAGCCATTCGTTAAAATCTGAAAACCAAATATGACAAACTGCCTTGAAAAATGAAATGATAGTTGAAATATGATGTCAAAACTCGTATGTCAGTGGGTCTATTACCAGATGATAGTGAGAAACTCGTACGACGGTGGGTATGCACCCAGATGACAGTCCAGAAACTCGTACAACATTAGGTGTATGATGAAATGACAGTTGAATTTCTAGATGATAGTGTGTACAGTCTAGCATGATTCTCGATCCAATAGACTATCGTATGATAGTGGGTCCAGTGCAAAATGACTTTTGGCAGAAACTCGTACGAAGATTGTATGGACAGAAATTAAAAATCATAATTTTGCATAGAAATCGAGGAGAAAAAGACATAAATTGATAGAATTGAATTGGAAACCCATTTCAAGGCCCCACGGTGGGTGCTAGAAATGTGTGTGAAAATTGTACCTAATTTGTAGACACAACACTTCAGTAAAACATTAGAGGTTAGCAAAAATTGAAATCATGCAATAATTGAAACTAAACTAACCAGGCGATTTACTACCTTCTAATAGGTGCGAGTATGATGTTCTCAGATTGTTATCAAGATCAGTGACCTTGACGACACCTAAATGAAGGATTTGAATGCAAAACTGATATAAAATATGAATGCAATTAATCTATATTTTTTTGATTTTCTATGCAATAATATGACAAAAACTGATATGAATCTAATCTAGAATGAACTGATATGAAATTGATCCAACAATGATATGACAAAGAATCTAAATGAATGTAAAAACCAAATTGATCTCACAATAGCCTTGATTCGCAATAAGCTTTGATTCTCCAAATTCCAATTCTTCAAAATAGTTGTGCAATTCGTAGACGACTTTGGCAGAGTAAGCTCGCAAAATGATGAGATGATTTGAGATGAGCTGAAGCCTTAATTTATAGAAATCCAGGGCTTTGGAGGTGCATGAAAAAAAAGCCATAAATCACTCAATTAACTCAGCTTGATTTTTGAGTTATTTTTAAATAAAGATAATTTAATTCACAAAAATATGCAAATCATGCAAAAATAACTTTTTAACTCAAATTAGAAGTTTAGATCAACTTTAAAACTCAAAAATGATGTTGAGTTCCAAAAAGTCAATAACTTGCATTGATTTTTTGATTTGGAGTTTAACTGCTCTTTGATTGTGCTCATGGATTATCATGAATTAATAAATAAATAAAGTGATTTATTCTCAACTTAACTGATTTTGAAAAATAAAACAATTGATTTATGGGTTAATCAATTATTTTTCAAACTTTTATTCAAAATTAGAATATTAAAAATTGACAAAATGATTTAATTAATTAAATAAAATATTTAATCAATTATTTGTAAGAGTTTGGATTTATTGTCAAAATTAAATATCATAATTAGGAATAATGGAATTAAATTCAATTAAATAATTAAGTGGTAGTATTAAATCTAATTAATTAAATATTGAGAATATTCAATTAATCAAACTTTAGGATAAATATGATTTATCGCCAAATAATTATAAAATTAAAGATAATTAAGATAATTAGGAATATTACTAGGAATTTTCCCCTTGTAGAATTTAGGATAATCAATTAGGATTTGATGATGTTCAGATGTGCCTTAGATTAGGACTTCGATGTCGATTTTGTTCGATATGTCGATATAGGAGGTTAATGAACTTATAGCCCATTTTTGGGGTATTACACTCCTCTGGACAAAACTTCGACTGCTATACCTTTGGTACCACTTTGATGCCCTTTTCCCACTCTTTCCAATGTTGTAAACCCAAATTGGTCAAATCTCCTACATTAGAATGATCAATAGCATATGTTACATGTTAGGGATAATCCATTTCATGGGGATCAATCACCTACATCCATGAATGGATCACTGTCTCATGTAAACCCCTCAATATCAGAGAAATAGGGCTGCTCCAATACGACAGTTAGTATATTTTTGCAAAATTTTATTGGAATTGATTAGAAGAGTATAAAAAGGTTTCAAAAAATTCAAATAATAGTTTCTAACTCATTCAAATGAAAAACCAAGTAATGCCAATCAAAATACCATCAAATATATGTATGGAATGTAAGGAAAAGAAGACTTTTATTGATCCTTTACCACCATCCATACAAGTATGGGGTATCTATCATACAATGGCTTTCCATGGCTTCATATAACCCCTAACTACCTTCCCAACTGATCTGAGTAGTTGGTTTCTGTTAACAAAGCTAATTACATAAGATTTTTATCATTTCCCTCCAAAATGGTACTAGCTGTTAAATTTAAATTTTTAAATTTTAAACTCATAATTACTTGAATCCTAATAACTTATGGAATTCAAAATTATTCATTTTGATCTCATAAGGACCAAATTACATTATTAAACTCTTTAGACTCCTAATTGACCTATCTAGGCATCATGTTGTCCTATTACATGAATTTGATTCTAGGGTCCCTATCAAGGTCCTTAGGACTTTGGATCATTAAATTTGATTAAACATTACAAAAGGCCATTATTGGCTTCAGAACATTCCAATTGACTTCCTTTTATGCATTATCATCTTCCAAGGTGTTTTGAGTCCTCATGTTCCCATAGGCTTTCCTAGGTGCTCCTACACCAACCTTATTAAAATATGGAAGTACCAAAATATATTTCTTTATAAAGTTTCTTTTCAGAAATTCAAAACTCTTTGGTGCTCTCATAGTTCACTTAAACTCTTTTCTATCCGCTTTCATTGTTTTAGTTAGGGGGTGACATATACTAATTTTGTTAAATGAAATTTATATAAAAAATAGCCAAAGCATGAAAAGATCTCACCTTGGTAGCACTATTTGGAGTAGACCATTCAAGGTTTGCCTTCACTTTTTGTGGGTCCATTTTAAGAACATATATTGAGACAAAAACTCCTAGCTACACTAACTCCTTCGCAAAAATGCATTTCTTCAAGATAATCAATAACTTTTCTTCTCTTAACTTCTTAAAGACCCTAAAAATTTGCATCATATTCTTCTCCAATGATTTATTGAAAACAAGCATACCATGCAAGTAAACAATAAAAAACTTACCTAAAAAATCCTTTAGTACCTCTTTCATGAGCTACATGAATGTGCTTGGTGCATTGGTTAGCCCCAAAGACACAACTAACCATTAATACAAAACCTCTTTAATTTTGAAGGTTGGTTTCCATTCATCTCCTTTTCTAATCTAAATTTGGTAATATCCACTCTTCATAGACATCTTTGTGAAGTACTCAAATGTAGTCAAATAATCTATAATATAATCCATCCTTGGAAAGGAAAACCTATACTTTATAGTAATCTTATTGATATCTTGAGAGTATGTACACATCCTCCATTCTCCATTTTTATTTAGTTCTAGTACTATTGGTACTACATATGGACCCAAAATTTCTCAAATTAACTCTTTTTACAACTCTTGCACTTGTATGTTCAAATCTTCACTCTCTTTTGGATTCATTCTACATGCTACCTTATTTGGCATACCCTCTCTAGGAATCAAGTCCATTTGATGATCAATATTCCTTACTGGTAGTAATCTGTTAGGTACATTATTACATACAATATCCTAAAACTCATTGGTATAGGAGAACCCAAGGGTTGGTTGATCCAATCCATCTTGTTTTTCTTTTTTAGCCATATTTTTCATGTGTGAGTTTTCCCTAAGGTCATGATGACCACAATGTGCAATCCAATAGGGATAAGAGGTCTAAATAGGTCTTAGGTCTTTGCAATCTTAAGGCTTAAGTGTTAAGTCTCTTTCTTGGTGAAATGTTTTATGATGATGTCACTATGATGTAATTGGGTCTAGGGTGTGAGTAGATTCATATTTGAACATAGCATGGAGTCTAGAACTCTCTAGGGCTTAGCCAAAGTCTTTGGTTTTTCAAAATTCAAAAGTTGTAAAAATGTTGCAAAAAGTTGCTTAGCAACTTTTGCAACTTTTTAAAGTTGCTCTGACAGAATTATACAAACATCCTAAAATGACCTAAGAGTGCCATAATGGAAACCTAAGACCAAGTTCAGACTATTTAAGTGGATTTGGATCAAATCCCAAGGTTAGACAATATTGTGTACAGAGCTTGGATTTTGGAAGTGTGAACAGTGTGTGAAAGTTTATGAATCCTTGTAATCAATGAATTGAAGAGGAATGTTTTGAATTGTGATATGGATTTAAATCAATGGAGTTTTTAGTTTAGTATCTTTCCTTGCATTGTGTGTCATTAGATTATGAGATTTTTTTTTCTTTTTTTGTATTAAATCTTTATCTTCTCCATGTTCACTGGTTCAAACCAAGAAGGTGTGTGAAATGAGGATCTAACTCACTATCCCACTGTTCAATTTGTATGACCTCTTGGGTATAGTGTGTAGAATCCATGTATATAAGTTGTACATGTGCATGGGCCTTGGAAAGTTTGGGAAGCATTTACAAAGTCTTTCCCTAGGTGAGCTCGGCTAGGAAAGACTGAGACACAACAAAGATAACTTGTAGAGGTGTGCATGAAGCCATCAATTAGTGATTGGAGGTCAAAGAAAAGGTATTTTACAAGAAATGATCAAGAGGAAAGGGTCTAACCAATCCATTTGGTTATCCAAATCTTGTAGACAAGTAAAGCAATCAGAGAAGTCCTAAAATCCTCCCAAAACACCTATTTTTGGTTTGGGGATTGTACGGTAGAGTGAAACCCTAAAACCTCAAAAATCCTTGGGAGGTTGGATATTTAAGTGAGAATCCATAATTAATTTGTAGGGTTCTTTGGCATCATTTGGGAGAAAATCCCTATTCTCCCAGAATAGGAAGCCTAATTGGGGCTCTTCCATGTAGCCTTATTTTGTGAAGGATCTATGAGACCAGTAAGGAAGTTAAGTGAAGTAAGACCCCCAAGACCTCTAAATGAATAAAAAAAATGTGTTTAAGCACCTCATCACCTATGAAAGAGCCTATGCTAGTATTGGAGGTGGTGAGCCCTTAGATGACATTAAGAGTTAGTTTGTGTATGTAGGAAGAGGAGCACCAAGGACTTAGCTTGTCTTGGTATTTTCTACTTGATAGTTGGGTTGGTTAAGTAGACCAGGGGATCAAGCCACAAGGGGGGTCCTATAGGTCATTAGGTGTTAGCAGAGAACACCTCAAGGTAACTTGTAAGACCTAGGCAAGAGCTTGTGATTGGCTCTCCCAACCTCCCTATCACTCATCCAAGAAGGTTAAAAATTTCATAGGTATATCTTCTACTTCCTTTTTGTGAAATTTTTAAATTAATAAAAATCACATATGCTCATGCTTCATGCCTTCTAGAAACTTCCTTCCATTAAATAATGATATTCTTGTATTACTACATACCTTTTCCTCTATTTCCTTCAATTGATTAAGCTTGTGTCAAACTCCATACATTTTCAAATAATAGGTATTTGTATATCCATCATGTACTACACAATGATTAAATTGATATGGTCTCCCTAACAACATACAACAAACATCCATAGGCATGATATCGCATAATACTTCATCACGATATTTTCCAATTTTGAAACTAGACATTGTCCATTGACCAAAGCCTTGTGCTCCTTCTGCAACCCAGAAATCTAGTAGGGATTCAAGTTCCTCCTCTCTAACTTCAATTTTATAACCATTTTATATGCAAAATAGTTATCAATACTACCACCATCTATAATAATATTTTGTAAAATTTACCATTACACTTACATCTTGTGCATAAAAATTTATTCCTTTGTGTTGATTCCTATAGACACTTAAAATTGTCCCTTAACATTATAATTATTTAATTATATTTGTTATATTATTCTACTTATTTAATTAAATTTATTTAATTAAATATGGTCCATTATTCTATAGTATTTAAATTTAATTTAAACACCCTCTCCTTAATTGTATTAAATTTTATTTAATACCTTTCCTCCATGTAATCCCCCATTAAATAATCTTAATTTATTTAATTTCCCTCACATTCTATTATTCTCCTAAACCATGATTAGTCTAATTTTTAGTTAGATTAATCCTAAATATAGACCTTGTTAGGATTAACAAGGCAGAAATAACAATTATGTGCAAATATAACTAATATCAAAAAATAATAAACCACACAGAATAGAACACAAGACACACAGATTTAACGTGGTTCACCCAATCCCTGGGCTACGTCCACCAACAGCGAGTCCAATATTATTATTATCCAGTGATTACAACCTGATTACAATCCGTAATCCCTTACAACCCAAATCTGCCGCAAGTACTAAAATCATACATCATAAAAATCCCTAACCCTAAGCCATATTATACAATATTTTCCCGCTTTAGGGTTAGAATGAGTTATAAGTAGTTGGCCCCGAACCCCGGCGAGGTCGGGAGGAAAAATGTACAGTACTTTCCTGGATAGTACTTTCCTGATTAGTCACCACAAGCTAACAGACCTAGATCCTACCCTACTCATATCACTCTTAACAAATAGACCTACTTGCCAATTAACCAAGGTTAATTTGGCTAAGTTTTGGATTCCTACACCCATTAGTCCTAATTATTTTCTCACACGTGTGAGAAATTTTTCAAAAATTGCTAAAAATTGCCAAAACAAAGCTTCTTACAATTTTTTATGACACTTCTTACACCTTCCAAAAGGGTAAAAATGGACTTTTTTCTTACACATATCTAGCACACACTTACACGTGTACTTGAAGAACACATTGACCCATCCCATCTCAAGTTGTTCACACATGTGAGAGAAAAATTAGACTCTTGTATGGATTATGTGTCACTCATGTGGCACCTATGTGGATGCCACATACGATCCACTTCACCACAGCCCTCCAAAATCTTATAAATAGGTGCCTTTCCGAGAGTAATTCATCCAACATTCTTGCATTTAGAGTTATCATGCTAGTTTCTTGATTGTAGTTATTGCATTTAATTATTTTTGTCTAACATGCTTGGTAGTTGTTTGAATTCATGGTAGATAGTTGTATTTAGTTCATCTCTACTTGTATTCATATTGAATGCTTGAGACTAGTTCTTTATAACTAGTTCTTGAGTTCATTCAATACCATCTGCACCTAGCTTGCATTTAGTTTCTTGCATTCATCATTTATTTTCAATTAAAGTAATATTTAGTTTATTGTGTTGGGAGAGGACACCCACAACCATCTCTAAGAGCTTAAATCAAGCAAGTCTTGGGTGCACTTGCTTCATGCTCATCAAAGGTTGTGGTGGAGGCCTTTGTTTTGGTTTTGAAAGTTTATAAAAATGCTTGTTTAATAATGAATATCTTGTTTATCTCTAATGTTTTCATGTTTGAGATTTCTCCTAACAGGTAGGTTTTTGTCACATACATTTTGGCACGCCCAGTGGGACCCACATACCTAATTTAAATTCATTTTCTTCTAATTTCCACCATTCTTAGAATCTATCATGCAATGGTGTCTCCACCTTGGAATGGTCATCTACACAGATTGGTGTCTCCTCCTGGGTTGAAAAGGACTTACATTTTTAATATTTTAAAGTTTTTTTTTTGGATATTTTAGGTTTTTAACTCTCGGGTTTCTAGCAGGACATCGATTTTATAAAGTTAAATGCTATCAAAATATTTCAAAAATTTATTTTAAGCATAATAAACTTACTTTATCATCTGCATAGGTTGACTGTCATCTCAATGGATTGGTGTCTATGACTGTGTTTGATCATTTGCGCTCCTCAAAAATCATGTTGTCAGGTGACAAGTATACTTTTCTAGGTTTTCATTACACTGTCATCTGTGCTTTCTAACAATCGTTTGTGATTGTTGACTATCATTTGTGATAGTTGAATGAAATCTGCGCAGACTATTGTCTACAACTTGGAATTGTCTTCTACACTTTGTGACAGAATATCTTAATTTTCCAAAAATCTTTTGTGTTACTAATTCATCTAGATTTTTGCAACACCTTGAATCTAAAGACTGAGTATCCAAAACTACTAATATTTTGTGTTGTAGGATGTTGAGCTAAGACTTTCTCAAACATCAAACTACTCAGCTTTTGTCTTGCAGGTTGCCTAGGAGGTACAAGAAAATATCATGTTTTATTAACTTATTTCTTAGGCACATTAATAAAAGTTCACTTGTAGTATTTTATTAAGTGTTAGGGGAGTATTCTTTTGTCTTTAAAAGACAATCATAAACCTAGACTCATTTGATAAGATAATTAGAAAGGGGCTTTGGAAATGAACAAGCTTGTTTGATGTGTTTGGGAGAAAACAACATTGGATAGGAGATTGTGCTCTTTTTCCCTTGAGAGGGAAAATAAGAAATCCAAACTCCTTTCGTTGCCAATCCATGCTTTTTGAATTCATCCTTTAGATGGGCCTTCTGGTTGAGGTAAAAAGCTCTTGGGAACAACCCACGTGAGAATGGGGTGTGAGCCCACCACTGCAACTCATGTTAATCAAATTTTATTCTTGGGGTTAAAGCCTCAGAAGTTGGATACCATTTGAGATTATACATGACTCTCACCTAACACATTAGTAGGACCTTACGACCCTCAATCACATTTATGTGACTACCTATGCTAAGGTGCTTTGTGGGGCTATAGGCCTAAATCATGCTTGTGAAAACATACAGAATGTATTCAAATGATGACCCTCACTAAGATCCTTAGAGTAGAAGCTACCTAGTTCACTCCTGAAAGTGTGATAATCCAAGTGCAAGGAGGATAGTAACCTTCCCAAGACACTTGACATATCATGCCTTTATGAGTGTTTGGAGTCAGATAATATGATATCATGACTGGATCCATTGCACGGTTGGTGATGACCATATTATGATTAGATCTTGAAGTTTTCCTAAGTCAACGAGTGATGATTTTCATGCTCTATCAATTAATTAGGGTAGGAACTATGTTTGACTATTTGCAATAAACATTCTCTCAAGAACATAGACCTCAAAAATGTTATTTTGTATCAGCTTCATTTTCACTATCGCTTGGCTCCTGCAAGGTTGCTTTTTACCTTGCAAGATTGTTTTTAGACATATGACTATTATTTTTTTGGTTTGAATGCTTGAAAATTGGTTCCTGCCATCAAACAGATTGCCTAAAAACCAAACTAGAAAGTCTAAACTGATCAAATTCATCAAAACACCCTAAAATCTAAACTGTCATCTCTGACATGGAATGGTCATTTTAGCAGATTGGCATCTACATCTGAGAATCATCATCTCCACTTGAAAACAATGAGATATCTGATCCAAAAAGAACATCAAAAAATTGGTTTTCCAAAGACCCTTGAAATCATTTGTCCCAGAACACAGATCTACTCAATCAAATCAACTTTCTTTCAGGATATGAACAATTTAGAAAAACATAAGAAAGTGAAACTTCCAATTTCCCAAGTCTATAGAGAAAATAAGATCACTGATAGAAAGGCTAGAGTCAACACATCCTATTCTAAATCTATTCAAAAGAATCTTGAATCCGGTGAGAAGTTTGATAAGATGAACTATAACATTTGGGTTGCTAATTTTGTTTCCAAGAACAAAGTAAACATGGCCTTTGTCACTTTGGAATCCTATGATTAAGTACCTTTGACCTTCATTCTCTTTCAAATCATTCATCATCTCCTCATCTTTAATCACCTCTGCCTTCATCCACATTTCAAAACATTAGGAGCATTAATCAAAACCTTGGACTTTAAATAAAAATCAAATCAATCTGTCTGTCACACCTTAATCAAGCAATAGGGTGAAATAATCAATTCAATGGTGTCTCATAGACATTTAATCAAAGAAAAATTAATCCCTTTCTACTTTGAGAACTGAGCCTTTCTCTATTAGTTTTAATCCAATCTGATTTTTTTGGGGGATCATCAATTTATCACCCAAATAAGAGAAGATTTTAAATATAATCTGATCCTTTGTTTGTACAATCACAAGGTCTTGTTTCACCTAGGTTTGTTCCAAACCTTTAAATCAAATCAATCTTTGAGGCTTAGTTCCTCTTTAATCCAATCAATCAAATCAATCCCAAATCAAATCCAATCAATCCTCGAGGCTTAGCCCTCGTAATCTAATGCAATTCCTAGTCCAAGTTGCTCCTAATTCATCAATTCACTTTCCTCCTCTCATCATCTTCCATCAATATTTGAACATTATCCAATCCCATCCAAGGTCACTTGTGCATGGTACTTACTCGATCTCAAGCCAAGATAAGACAAGAATCTCTCACCATGGATAATGATCAAGAAACTGTCTACCAAGAAGACTTAAATAATGATGAAGAACCACATATAGAATTTGATACAATCATACCTAAAAGTGTCAGTGCAAATCCATGAGCCAAAGAGTTCTTCAATGATTCTAACAATTTGAGCCTCGTAGAAGATTTAATCCAAGCCAATAGTTCTAATATCTTCATGAACCTTATTCAAATGGGTGTCATTCTCCTTGAAAATATTGATGAAACCTTGCTCCAGAAAAATATGATTTGAACCAATAAAGGCAAGGTCATTCCCATTATGCCTTCAACATCTAATAAAACAAATCAACCCTCTCATGATACACTTGATAAAATTTGGTAACTTCTAAGAAGACCCAACTCCAATGATAACAACAATGTCAATGGAGTGAACAATAATGACTTGAATGGAGGTCATGGACCTGAACATCAAACATGGTCATTAGGGAGACACTCTACTTCAATCTTCTCAAAGCCTAATGGAGCTTTGAAGAATCAAAATTATTCACATACGAATAACACCAACCACAATAGACACAACACAAATCCTCCACCTCTCAGAGGACATAACACATCATTTGGGGGAGGAACAAATCAAGGCCATACAATTGTCAACAATGATCCTCCTGAGTTGGTACAAAAAATCAATGAACTTAAGAGCATGATGACCACTATGCAAAAATATAGGAAGAAAGAATTCTATTTCACAAAGATATGTCCTTATCTATTTGATAAATCAATCAGTGTTCAACCATTCCCTGAAAATTTAAAAATTCCTAAATTTGATAAATATAAGAGAGAATCATTTCCTATGCAACATGTTAAGGAATTCTATGAAGAAGCTCAAGAAGTTTCCCACAATGATAATTTACTTCAAAGACTCTTCACCAGGAGTCTTGGAAGACTTGCTCTTGAGTGGTTACTAAATCTTGCTCCTGGTTCTGTATCAAATTTCAAGGATCTTGTTGAGAAATTTGTTGCACAATACTCTTACAATACTAAACACCAAGCATTACTTAACTTATGCAATGCAAATCAAAAAAATGGAGAAAAATTTGCTAGCTTCCTTCAATGATGTTGACATCTTGAAAAATGTATGCCTTGAAAAATTCCAGATTCACACCTCATTGATATCTTCACTAATAATCTAGTTACAAAAATGTCATTCCAAATGAAAATGGCTGCCCCAGACTCATTTGAGGCACTTATTTTAAAAAGGGAAAATCTATTGAAGATGGCATTTTTATGAAAGGAACCATTAAACATTATCCCTCTAATTTGTCTAACACTAATGATAAGCCTAAGTTCTGATCCAAGAATAAGGGTGTTGTTAATGATGGAGTGACAAATGCTAAGCATGTCCAAAATGTTCAAGCATCCAAAAAACAAGCAAGACAATCGTAATAAAAATGATAGAAATAACCACAATCAAAATAATAACCAAAACAATCAAGCTAATAAAACCAATCAAAATTAGAATTAGAATCAAGGATCTAGTTATCACGGTTCCCTATTCTCGTGTTACAATGGAAACAACAACAAAAACAATAGACCACAACAACAAAGATAATTCACACAGCTAGTAGACACCCTTGATGTCATATTTTGAAATTTAGTTGATCAAGGGATGATGGTCTATCCTAACACAAGGACTTTCAATGATAATCAAACAAAACCAAATTGGTGTAAGGATAATGAATACTATAATTATCATCACATTAAAGGGCATGAAATCAAGAAATGCATGAAATTTCACCATTTTGTTCAAGATTTGATTGATGATAGAAAAATTGAAGTATAAGGTCAAAATGCCTCTACCTCCAATGCCCAATTAAAAATGTATTCTAAGCCTTTCCTAGAACATAATCAAAATGGTTCCTCATCATTCAAAGGATTTTCCTATGATTACACTACAAAAAAGATCTCAGCAGATGAACGGACTTGCAGTAGCCTCAAAGAAAATGATGTCTATATTTTTGAATCACTATGTGGCCACATCAAACAATCTAAAACTCATGTAAACATGCTGAATCTAAAGAGTGTTGACTTCAATGTCACCACCTGTCATCTTCGAGTCACTAGACAAGTCATTGCAAATCTACCTGTTACAGATCCTACTGCTGCACCATCAACATCTACACGAATTGCATCACATTATGACCTTATTTCATAGTTAAAGAAGACCCTTGCACATATATCCATCCTAGAGCTTCTCCATACATCCCCTATCCATAAAGAGGCCCTTGAAAATGCCATGACTGAGTCCCGTGTCCCTGAAAATATCAATGCATCCCAGTTCCAAGCCATGATGAGAAACTTAGCCTCCCAAAAAAACCTAGTGTTTACCAACAAGGATTTCAAAGGTCCCAATCCTCATCACAATAAACCTTTTCATATCCAATTTACCATCCACAATAGCCAAATCAAAAGAGTCCTCATAGATAATGGATCTAGTCTAAATTTGTGTACTTTAAGTATGATCTGCAACATCAGTCTTTTTGAAGACCTCATTGAAGTAAATAAAAGAACCAAAATAAAGGCATATGATGATAGAGAAAGGTTGAGAAAATCTCTCATTGCGATCCTCTTACAAGTGAGCCCAACCCTTATTGAAATAATTTTTCAGGTGCTTGATCTAGACTTACCATATAACATCCTTTTGGGTAGACCGTGGATACACACTATCTTAGGTGTCCCATCCATGTTTCATTAGTTTTTATCATTCCACACCATGGAGACAAAATAACAATACCTGGAGACCACGAGCCCTTCCAGTATTGAAAAAGGTTGGAGGCTAAACAATCAAACTATTGCCCACTGAACGAGTAATTTCGTCTGGTTCAACAAGAAAATCCTGTCTAAACCACTTGTTCTGAAAATAATTCTAGATGTCTAAACTAGCTAAAGGAAAGGAAAAAGTTAATATAGAGAAGAACGTTGAGTTTGAAAAGAAGGTCCATTTCACAGATCAAGGTATGGGGGAGTATAAGTTTGAAAATTCCATGTGCATTGGTGAGATCCCCTTTTCCCCCAAGTCTTATGGTAAACCTTCACAAATATTCCCTAAGGGATATAAACAAACCAGGAAATGTAAACAAATAACATTTGAACATTTTCCTAATCTTACTAAGCATCCAGAGGTAGTATCAACTTTCCATTTTTAGAAGAACTCTATAGTAAGGATATAAATTAATTATAAAATTCTCAAGGCTAACTTGTCAAGTGCTATTGATTATGTGTGGAAGTCATCCTTCACTTGCCATGGGAACTTGGAGGGTCATAGTGCTATGCTCTTGTCTCTTTTCACAATAAATTATTTGTTAAATCTTGGCGGGGATGTATACTTTTGTTGTTTGGAATGCGAGAGTTGCGCTTGAGCCCAGATAAGAGGAAATTCCCTTTGAAGACAATATTTCCAAATATCAGCTTCAACAACATAAAAAAAACATATATGTATGGGATTTTTATCACATGATTAACCAAGCCATTAATAGTGGTGATCAAAATTCTATTGCTGAGAATGACCTTCATATTAAATCTTTGTTACATAGTTGGGCACTTGAATACATGAATGTAATTCTACATCTTAATGGATATGCTCCCACAAACAATCACTATTCACCTACATTTGGGAGCACACATCCTTCTCCTTTTCAATATAATATTCTAGAGGAATTAAGAACTAAATCTCATTACCATCCTGATGTTGAAGGTAGGTATGCAATGAACTTGGTTCTCCATTCAAGAAGACATCAATGAGACCCTGGTGAGGCAATTTTCATTATGCAGCTTCCTTTTTGAATACATCTATTAGAATGATTTTAGAATAACTAAGAGGGGGGGGTGAATCAGTTATCCTTAGGTTAGATGTACCAATTGAACTTTTAAACATTTCATCCAACTTAGATCTATTTAGCAATCCACTCAGTCTCCATAGAATATAATCAGTAACATAAACTTGCAGTCCACTATCCAAAAGTAATCAAATGGAAAAATATAAAATATAACACATCAAATAACATTCACACAAGTATGACATGAGGATTTAACATGGAAACCCAATTTGAGAAAAACCATCAGTAACATGCTACCAAATTTTTCACTCTTCTAAAGTGAGCTCTGTGAGGAGCTAACCCTGCTAAAGGTTACAATACACACTGCTAGGTGTGACCCTGTTAAAGGATTTAATCACCATGTTAGGAGTGGCCTTGTTAGAGGGCTTAAGAACATCCCATTAGAATGTCACCTTGATTAAAGGATTTAAAAATGACTGTTAGGTAAACCTTGATTAAATGATTTAAACTGATACAATGGTTAGAAAGTAACAGTAGGTTCTGATCTGAAATATACAACTCACTTTGCAAATACAGATCCACTGTAGCTCATATATTGATTTATTGACTAGCCTTCATTGTCATCTCCATCTCTGATCTTCTTGAAAATCCCTTCAAGCAATCACCACAACTTTGTTCAGCTCTTCACAACTCTTCTCAGCATTCTGCTTAGGTTTTCCATTCAATAACATCAACCTCTCCCTCACTGTACATAACCTACAACTAGGTCATCCTTATACCTCCTTGATTAGATAGCTTAACCTTTTTTTGCTTAATCATCTCCGTAGATCTTAGGTTTAGGTCAAATTCATCAAATTCTTCCAACATTGTATTCTCCTTCTCCTTCTAGATAATTCTCAAAACTTCTCTTTGAATGCATTAGAAAATGGTTTACCATGCATTAAATGTTCTAGATCATTCATCCTTATCTTCAACACATTTTACATATCCCAAGAATTTAACTATGCCTACTGGGAATTTTAATTCCTTCACAAACTATAAATTACTGACACTTGATCAATACTATGTTCATCTTCTCGGTCATCACTGGATAGCTAGAGCATCGCTAAAATTGTTCTTCTTATCAATTATTGTCTTTGTTTGGTTAATTCTCTGATACTCGGTAATTATTGATACTCTATCAACACTAAAATTTTCTTGGCTTATACTAGAACTCGGTCAACACTAGTGTCACTCATATTACACTAAATTTTATTTATCTTTTTCTCTTTTTCTCAGTTAAGCCTATGCTTGCAGAATTTATTTCCTCATCTCTTCTATGTTTCTCATAATTCAACCTTTCTATTAGGTCTTCTTATTATCTCCTCTTTTCAAATCCTCTTCATCAATCAAATGATATGGTACTTTAATAGATAGAAATTGTCTCACCAGTTAAGGTTTGACATCAATGACAATATAACAATTATTTCAATTGTAGTTTCCAAAAATATCCCTCTGGCATTGATGGCAACACCACATGCAACACCATAAAATCCATATGCATAGTTACCATACAATCTAAAAAGTGTGTAATGAAGAAACTTCTATCAAATCTCGCTATGATTAGATCTTCATTAGTAGCCTTAGCTTCATTTTGATTCTCATCCAAATATCATCTCCCTCTTGGATAAATTTATCCCTTTGTTTGTTCATCAGTTTATTGAATCTCTCCCTCATCTTATTCATGGTAACTTCTACTGAATCTCTCCCTTAGGTTACTAAATCTCTCCCTCTCTGACAAAAATGCCAAAGACACTTTCATCTTCACCATGTAGATATCTTCATGTCAGTTCTCTAAACTTCATACTCTCTCTGTCATGTTTCTTATGACTGATCAACATCTTGTGCTTTACTCTTCACAACTTTAGGAAACTCCTAAAGTGTGACCTCCTTTGCATCAATTTTTAGATATTCTGATTAGAAAATTTGCCTCAGTTAGGGGAATCACACCTAATTTACCTCTTAGATACTCATAAGCATCCTTAGGCAATGCTTTAGTGAATATATCTACTAACTATTCCTTTGTATTCACATATTCCAGTCTCACTTCCTTGTCTTGAACTAGCTCTCTCAAGTAATGATACTTGATAGAAATATGCTTAGTCTTAGTATGCATCACAAGGCTCTTTGATATATTGATAGAACTTATGTTATCATATAAAATAACAACTAGATCAGTGATTTATTCCTTCATACCTTTCAATAATTGCTTGATCCACACTAGGTTTGAACAATTAATTGTTGCTGCCACATATTTAGCCTCTGCTATAGATTGGGAAATGCAATTCTCTTTCTTGCTTGTCCAAGAGACTAATATATTTCCTAGAAAGAATGTGCCACCATTTGTACTCTTTCTATCATCCACATTTCCTGCCCAATCTGCATCAATATAAACTTTCAGTTCAAACTTTTCATTTTTATTATAGTACAGTCCATAGTCCTCTATTCCTTTTAGATAGCTTAGTATCATTTTCATTGCCATCATGTGATTTTATTTAGGATTAGAAGAAAACATTGAAAGAATCCCAACTGCTAATGCAAAATGTAGTCTACTGGAACAACATATTGTAGCTTTCCAATCATAGACCTATACAAGATTTGATTTACTTCAACTGTATCATCATTCTTTGATACTTTCTATCCAGTAGCCATAGGTGTACTTACTGCTCTAGAGTCCTCCATGCCAAAGGTTTTCAATATCTCCTTGATATACTTAGATTTTGTAATATAGATAGCTTTCTCCATCCGATAAACTTGAAAACCAAAAAATAACTTGATCTCTCCAAACATAGACATCTCAAATTCAGTTTGCATCTCACTTGCAAATGTTTGGCATAGGGATTCTTTTCCTCGAAATATGATATCATCAATAAATATTTCAGCTAACAATGTCCCTTTACCTTTTTCAGTCTTCAAGTACAGATTGATGTTGTCATTTGTTCTTGCAAATCCAATCTTTACCAAGTAATTATGCAATCTCTCATTCCATGCTCTAGGGGCTTGTTTCAATCCATATAGTGCTTTGTGTAGTTTACAAACCATGTTCTTCTTTCTTGGATCAACAAATCCTTCTGGCTATTCAATGTATACTTCTTCTTCCAGTATTCCATTCAAAAATGTAGATTTGACATCTATTTGATACATTTTGAATCCATTGTAAGCTGCATATGCAAGTAGAGTTCTAACTCCTTCCAATCTAGTAACTGGGGAAAATGTCTCCCCATAGTCAATACCTTCTTCTTGTGCATACCCTTTGCATACCAATCTAGCTATTTTTCTTGTGACTTCTCCATGTTCATTCATCTTATTTCTAAACACCCACTTTGTTCCAATAACATTCTTGTCCTTTGGTCTAGGCACTAGTGTCTAGGTTTTGTTATTTTCTATTTTCTCAATTCCCTCATTCATGGCTTGAATAAAATATTCATTATCCAAAGAATCTTTCAATGTCTTAGGCTCAAAATCACATAACAAGCATGTTTGGTCTTTTAAATTACTTCTTGTCATAACTCTAGATTCTTTTTCTCCAATGATTTGATCTAGCTTATGATGTCTTCTCACATACTATGCTAATGTAGGTTCTTGTCTCCTTTCTTCTTTCTCTTGATCTTCAGGTTCATTTTCTATCTCTTCTTCTTCTCCTGATTGCTCAGCAACATCCTCCTGATGCTCGACATCTTCTTGCTGTAACTCGACAGGCTCTTGTTGTTTCTTGGCAACATTGTTTTCTGGTTTAAATAAATTGCTGGCCTCTCCTTCTTCCATGTATACAAAAGATCTATAATCTTTAGGTTCTTTCTTGCATTCAATTTTATTCTTTTCTGCATATTCATCAACTCTAACATTTGCACTTTCCATAACTTTGTTACTGTTAGAATTCAAACAATTGTAAGCTTTTCTCTTAATGGAATAACCTAGGAATATGCCTTCATCACTTTTAGCATCAATATTTCCATTCCTATTGTCCTTGAGTATATAAAATTTACTTCCAAAGACTTTAAAGTATTTCACATTAGGTCCATAACCATGCCATAATTCAAAAGGTGTAGCATTTGTACCTTTCTTGATTTTTACTCGATTCAAGGTATAAACAACCATGCTTACAACTTCTCTCCAGTACTTTTGTACAACATTCTTCTCTATCATTAGTGTTCTAGCACAATCCATGACTGATCTATTTCTTTGCTCTACTATACCATTCTATGGAGGTGTCCTTGGTGTATACATTTATCTCTTAATTCCTCTATCATTGCAGAATATGTTGAACTCATTAGATATGAACTCTCCTCCTCTGTCAGATCTCAAACATTTCAAGCTTTTACCTATTTATTTCTCAACTTTTGCCAAATACCTCTTAAACTATTGAAAGGCATCATATTTTTCCTTAAGAAACATTACAGTCATCATTCTAGAGTAATCATCAACATAAAGAATGAAATATTTATCACCATGTTAACTTTGCACACCAATAGGTCCACAAAGGTCAGTATGAAACAATTCCAAAATATCATCAGAAGTATGTGTCTTGCTTTTGAAACTAGACTTTGTCATTTTCCCCAATTGACATTTTTCTATGAAGGTCATTGAAAAGAACAAAATGTATAGCTCACTAGTTGATATAGAACTACACACTATAGCCAAGTTGTTCGAGGGTGGTCCTAACATGAAGAAACCCCTATAAAATCTCTAGAATTGTCTTCAACCCAAATTTTGATCGTACATTTTTGGGGATTGTAGACCTAATCACTAAAAAAAGAAAATATGAACTCATTGATCAATACTTCACCTTAAATAGAGTGAATATGGGTCCAACTACTATTGAAGGGGATATTTATCACATGAAAAAATTTGTGGGTACATAAGAAAAAAGGGTCAAAGTGGAGTGCACAAAAAAAAAAGGTGAAATTTTTTCTTGATTTTATCCAATCTTCCCTCCAAATGAATGATCAATCTCTTAATCAAAATATCAATATTCCAATTGCAATGTTTCAACTTGATATAATAAAAAAAATTCAAGAGAAATAAAGAAATGACCTTAGCAGTGGATCAATGAGCTACCAAACTTATCTTGGATGGCTCATCATGCATTGAAAAAAATGTGAAAATGTTTGGTGTCATTTTTGAAAAGATGAAGGTTTGGAATAACATCCTCCAGACTATGAAAAATAATGCAAGAGCCTATTAATAATCATTTCTGACTTGTAAGATGCTTTAAAAATACCTAAAAACATTTTAATTCATGAAGGAATCATGAGTAAAGTAAATGATACTAACTGCACATTGTGGATAGATATGATAGAATGGAAACTCTCCTTTGTTGAAAAATTAGATACACATATAAGATCAACTCTGTTTGACTTCCGAAAAGACCTTCAATGCCTCCAAGGAAATATATTGATACTAGATGAAGATGTGTTTGAAGAAAATGAGAATGAATTGTGTGAGTAGAAAAGCATCTCAATTTTCAAATTGAAAATGGATGGCAGGTTATCTTCCAAACAAGACAATGAAAAAACACTACAAATCTTGACAAACTTGGAAAATTTCCTTTCCCCCTTCAACAACCAATTCCATAATATCCACCCTATTCATGTACAAAGAGACCAAAAGCTAACCAAGGGAAAAATAAGGGTCAAAAAGATCGAGGGCCTTAATAGAAAACTACTCTCACGACTTATCACAAGAGCCAAATTACAAGTCAAGAAGGCATAGAAAAACAATCCACTACAATAGACTCCACATGGAAGACCAATTGTAAAGCATGGAACAACTCTCATAATTACTTAAGGTATATATATATTTTTTTGATGTTTCTTTCATGCTTGAAATGCCATGATTATTCACGATTACTATATAAACTTTGTAATGATAAACTGCAACACCACCCTCGACAAGAACTGCACGCGAATGAGGTCACAAGGCTAGGATATGTAGAAAAGACAAAGGTGGTCTTGAAAATAGTGTTATCAATCATTACTTATTTTATGTGTTTAAATTCTTAGTTTCTATGGTTCACAACCATATAACTATTGGCTTTGGGGAGTTGTTCATCTTATTTTTAGGAACTCCTTTAAGTTTTCTTTGAAAAGGGTCATTTTTAGAATGTGTATTTTGTGATGAACAAAGGCTCTCGTATTAGATATATATGTTACATGGATCATAGTGGAGGGGAATTTTCAATGGTTTATTGAATTTTGAAAGATATTAATAAAGAACATCTTATTCAAATTGAGAGCTAAGTGACTTGATGTTATAGCTTGTTTGATTTCACACTTCTACACCAAGGTCTTGGATTTTAATTTCAAATAGCTTAACCTATAGATTTATCAAGTGTTGAGTAGGAATCCTCATCATTAATAGAAAATTTCAATTTTTAAATTCTTTAAACAAACATTTTATTCACTCACCGCTATTGCAAGGAAATCAAAACGTAAAGATTATAAATACATTTCTTTCTATTACACTAATTTTTTTTCTAAAAAATGCAATAGTGAATAACTAATTGAACTTTAATGATGAAACCTATAAAACCAAAATACAATTTTTCTATTCTTTCAAAAACACACGATGATTTAATAAAGCAATTCCTCAATTGTTCTTCCTTTTCAATTCACACTTGATATGTAAATGGCTATCCACAACAATAATTTTAAATGCTCAACAAGGAAAGAAAACATTTAAACAAAAAAATATAACAAGATCTAATTTATCACAACATATCCTCTATCCCTAACTTTTCCTCCTCCAACTTATGCTTTGAACACAAAATCCTTCCCATATCCTTCTCTTGCCAACATCCTTTCCTTGTATTGCCTATTTTTGGAGCCCATCAATATTATAGCTTTCTTGTTAGAGATTCATGTCATCTTAACCCTCACCTTATGTTTAATTATCTCCCAATCACTTTCTATGGTTCTCCTTGTTGGAAACTGCAATTGAAGCAATTATTGTATTGTCATTGATGTCAAACCTTAACTGGTAAGACTGTTGCTATCTAAGAAAGTACTATATCTATTTGATTGTTGAGAAGGATTAGGGCAAGGTGATAACAATAGCACCTAAGAAAAGATTGAGTTATCTTGATACTTCAATGGGTACTTGATTATGTGGCACAATGATAAGATAATGTATTGTTTATCTAAGTGAGAAGCAAGACTAAACAAGTAGGCTTATCTAAGAAAAAGTGAAGAAATCTAGTTTAAGCCGAGTGATGTTAGTGTCGATTGAGCCAGTATATGCCGAGTAAATTCAGTGTTGACCGAAGATTAGTTTATTGCCGAGGAAGATAGTATTAGTCGAGGAAACAGTTTTAGTGGTGACCAGGGTACGCAGTGATGACCGAGGAGTTGAACACAATATTGAAAGAGCGTCAGTAATTTACATTTGAGGAAGAATTCAGATTCCTAGCAGACATAGTTGAATTCTTGGATTATGTAAATCATGTTGACTTTATTTATTGAATGTATGGAAGCATTTAATGCACTATAAACCATTTTATTGTAATTCCATAAATAGATTAGAGATTTTTCTAGAAGGATGGATGAAGAACATATTGTTGGAAGGATTTGATGAATTTGACCTAACACTAAGATCTATGGAGGAGATTAAGAGGCAAAAGTTGGATCAACCTATTGAAGAGGTATTAAGGAAACCTAAGAATGAGATTGAAATAGTACACTGGAGTTTTTATTGTTATTGACTCAATAAGCAGAAAAGACTGAAGGAGAAGGAGTTGTGATTTCTTGAAGGGATTTCCGAGCAGATAAGTGATGGAGATGGAAATGGATCTCAGTCAGTAAGCCAACATATATTTTTAAGAATTGGATCTGTTATTTGCAAAGTGAGTTGTATGTTTTCAGATCAAACATTGTTGTTACTTTCTAACCATTGTATCAGTTTAAATAATTTAATAAAGGTTGACCTAACAGTCATTATATAAATCCTTTAATCAAGGTTGCATTCTAATAGAATATACTTAAGTCCTTTAACAAGGCACACTCCTAACAGGGTGGTTGAAATCCTTTAACCGGGTCACACCTAGCAGTGTGTTTGTAAACCTTTGACAGGATTGGCGTTTCATAGAGCTCACTTCATAACAGTGAAAATATCAGTAGCATGTTACAAAGTGGTTTTTCCCAAATTGGGTTTCCACTATAAATCCTGGTGTCAATACTTGTGTGAATGTTTTGGTTTGAACATTTTTGTGTTTTGCAAGTTAAATACTATTGGATAGTGAAATGAACTATTTTATGTTTCTGATATACATTTTGTAATGACCGAGTAGTTGTTGGTTGTTAGATCTAAGTTGTTGAAGAGTTTGAAAGTTTATTTTATACATCTGGAACTAAGAACAACTGATTCACACCCCCTCTCTGTTGTTCTAAATCATATTAACAATTGGTATCAGAGCTGTTGGTGCTTACAGAGAACAAGTTTAAAGGTACGGGAAGTAAATGATTAGGATGTATAAGAAGGAGGTACTGAATATGAATAAGGAGAACTTCCTTGCATGACAGAGTCTAATGAAACTACATCTAGCTGGTATTGGTGACTCAATAAAGTATTATATTGAACATGACTATGTCACACTTGCTACACCCTTAACTGCCAAAGAGATGAGAGCTAAACAAGAGCACAATCAAGCAATGTTGGAGACTGCATCTACCTTGAGCTACCCTAAATTTGAAGACATCATAGATTGCACAAATGCAAAGAAAATGTGGGACACTCTTGCAAACATCTATGGTGGTGACATAAATGTACTAAGGGCAAAAGCTGAAAGCCTGAGAGGTAAATTTGATGAAATGAAAATGCAAGAAGGTGAGAGTATTGCTCAATATTGTGGTAGGATAAAAGAAGTTGTAAATGCTATTAGAGGAGCTAATGAAACTTTTGAAGATGAGACTGTTATTGGGAAAGTATTGAGAACCTTGCATCCTATTTATGCCATCAAAATTTCAGCTATTTAAGAATCTAGATGTAACCTTGGTAGCGCTCTTACTCTGGAAAGTCTTGTTGGTAAGCTTATTGCTTTTGAGCTTTCTAATTATGATAACTTCATTGTTGCTAATGCTGAATCTGCATTCAAGTCACAAATGGTTCTGAATAAGTCTAGGAAAGAAAAAGAAAGATGCATTAGTGAGAGTGAAAGTGATAGTGACACTTCTGATGAAGAACTAGAGGATCTTGAAGCTCTTATGGCCAGAAGATTGAAAAGAGGAAAAGGCAAGTATAGAGGTAAACTCCCTATCATATGTTTCTCATGTAAAAAAGTTGGTCATATAGCTGCAAGATGTCCTGACAGGGATGACAAGGATGAGGAAAGAGATAGAAAGCATAAAAATAAGAGAGAAAACTAAGGTTACCAAAGTTACAAGGACTACAAAGATAAAGGTAAGAAATCCTACTATATTTCTGAAGAAGAAACTGACACTGATAGTGATAATTTTTAAATTGAAGTAGTCTACGTTGCTATGAAAGATGAGTCTAATGAGGATGAGAAAACTCCACTTGTATCCTATGTGAACAAAAATGATAAGTGGATTATTGATAGTGGTTGCTCACACCACATGACTGGTGACAAAAGTAAGTTTGATACCCTAGATCATTACAAAGGTAGAAGTGTTAAGTTTTGTAATGATGCACCATCTCCTGTTAAGGGTAAAGGATTGATTAGGCTGACTAATAAAATCCCTTGTGAAAATGCTTATTGGGTTGAAGGTCTTAACTATAATATGCTAAGTGTTGCACAACTTAACAACACTAGCTACTGAGTGGAATTTCATCACAGGAAGGCTAAAATATTTGATGCCATTGGTGAACTGATTGGAAGTGGAGAACCGACAAGAGATAATTTGTTCTATCTAGACCTATCAGAAGAGACATGTTTGATTGCACAACTTGATGATATATGGTTATGAAATAAGTGGCTATGTCATGTTAACTTTGATAATCTGGTAGATATTAGTAAAAAGAAGAAAGTAAGAGGATTGCCAAGATTGAAGAAACCTAATAATTTAATGTGCAAACAATGTCAGTTGGGTAAGATGACAAAGTCTAGTTTCAAGAGCAAGACTTTTACTTCTAAAAATTCTTTAGATTTGATTCATACTGACCTTTGTGGACCTATGGACATACAAAGCTATTGTGGTGCTAGATATTTTATTTTGTTTGTTGATGATTACACCAAAATTATGACTGTAATGTTTTTAAAAGAAAAATCTGATGCATTTTAGTTTTTTAAGTGGTATTTGGCCAAGGTTGAAAAGGAGACAGGTAGGAACCCAAAGTGTCTGAGATATGACCGAGGTGGAGAATTCATATCAAATGAGTTCAATCTCTTCTGCAATGATAGAGGAATCAAGAGACAAATGTCTGCACCTAGAACACCTCCACAGAATGGTATAGTAGAGAGAAGGAACATATCTATCATGGATTGTGCAAGAACACTAATGATTGAGAAGAATGTTGCACAAAAGTACTGGAGAGAAGCTATAAGTACAACTATTTATACCCTAAACTGAGTACAGATCAAAAAAGGTACAAATGTTACACCTTATGAGTTATGGCACGGGTATGCACCTAATGTAAAGTACTTTAGAATTTTTGGGAGAAAATGCTATAAACTAAAAGACAATAGGAATGGAAAGTTTGATGCTAAAAGCGATGAGGGAATATTCCTAGGCTATTCCACAAAGAGTAAATCTTACAAGTGTTTGAACTCTAACACTAACAAAATTGTGGAAAGTGTAAATGTGAAGGTTGATGAATACGCAGAGAAAAATGAATAGGAAATTAAGAGATAACCAGAATATTATAGATCTTTTGTCTATATAGAAGAAGGAGAGGCAAGTGACACACTTGCACTCAATGTAGAGTCTTGAGTAAGCAATGTCGAGCATCAGGGAAATAATGCCGAGAAATAAGAAGAAAATGCCAAGCGACAGGAGGATGCTGCTGAGTATCAAGAGGAGGTTGTCGAGCATTTAGAAGCTAAATCTGACAATCTTATTGGTGAACCTGAAGAGCAAGGAGAAAAGAAAGAAGAACCTATTTTGGCACAGCATGTAAGGAGACATCACAAGCTTGAACAAATCATTGGAGACAAAGAAACTGGAGTTTTGACCAGAAGCAAGTTAAGAGACCCTACATGTTTTTTGTGTGAATTTGAGCCTAAGACAACAAGGGAGGCATTAGAAAATGAAGACTAGATCCAAGCCATGAATGAGGAGATAGACCAAATAGAGAAGATTGATACTTGGACCTTGGTGCCGAGACTAGAAAACAAAAATGTCATTGGAACAAAATGGGTATTCAGAAACAAGCTGAATGAACATGGACAAATCACAAGGAACAAAGCAAGGCTGGTACACAAAGGCTATGCACAAAAAGAAGGAATAGACTATGGGGAGACATTTTCCCCTGTAGCAAGATTAGAAGGAGTGAGAACTCTACTTGCATATGCTGCCTATAGAGACTTCAAGGTATACCAAATGGATGTCAAGTCTACATTTTTAAATGGTATATTAGAAGAAGAAGTGTACATTGAACAACCTGAAGGATTTTTTGATCCAAACAAGAGACACATGGTTTGCAAACTGAATAAGGCACTGTATGGACTAAAGCAAGCCCCCAGAGCATGGTATGATAGGCTGCACAATTACTTGATATAGATTGGATTATCAAGGACAAATGACACCAACAATTTGTACATGAAAGATGAAGAAGGTAAAGGAATCTTTTTAGCTAAGATTTTTTTAGATGATATCATATTTGGTGGACAAGATTCCCTATGTAAGAAATTTTCAAATGAGATGCAAACTGAATTTGAAATGTCAATGTTTGGGGAGATAAAATTCTTTGTTGGTTTACAAGTATATCAAATGGAGAAAGGTATTTTCATCACCCAGTCTAAATATATCAAAGAGATATTGAAAACCTTTGGTATGGAGGATTCAAGGCCAGTAAATACTCCCATGGCTATCGAACAAAAAATGTCTAAAAATGATGATGTTGCTGAAGTAAACCAGACTTTGTATAGGTCCATGATTGGAAAGCTACAGTATGTTATTCATAGCAGACCAAATATTTCTCTAGAAATTGGGATTGTGGAAAGATTCTTTGCCAATCCTAAGGAAAATCACATAATGGTTGTAAAAATGATAATGAGATATTTGAAAGGGGACTGCAGATTATGGACTATACTATAAGAAGCATGAAAGATTTGAACTGAGAGTCTATACTGATGCAAATTGGGTAGGAGATGTGGATGATAGAAAAAGTACTAGTGGTGGAGCTTTCTTTCTTGGATAGAGATTAGTTTCCTGGACAAGCAAGAAACAAAATTGCATTTCCCAATCTACGGCTAAAGCCGAGTATGTAGCCGCTCCAGTGAATTGTTCAGACTTGGTATGGATAAAGCAATTGTTGATAGGTATGAAAGAATAGATCACTGAACCAGTTGTCATCTAGCATGACAATACAAGTGCTATCAACATATCTAAGAACCCAGTGGTGCACACCAAGACCAAACATATCACCATCAAGTATCATTACTTGAGGGAATTGGTACAAGATAAAGAGGTCAGAATGGAATATGTGAATACAAAGGAACAACTAGCTGACATATTCACTAAAGCTTTACCTAAAGAAGCTCATGAATATCTGAGAGGAAAATTAGGGGTTCTTCCCCTCACTGAGGCTGCCTAATCAAGCTAGGAGCACTGCATCAAATGTGTTGCAAAGAGTATCTAACAAATTGATGCAGAAAAAGGTCACACTTTAGGATCAGCCTAGAGTTGTGAAAAGTACACAAAAGCTGATAATCAGTTATAAGCAAAGATGAAAAAGGGAGAAATATTGTTATTAAACTAACAAGATGACATCTACATCTAAAAGATGCATATTTTAGTTTTTGCTTTGGCATTATTGTCAAAGAGGGAGATGAATAAGATGAAAACACATGGTGAGATTTCATGGAAGATCAAGTAAGAGGGAGAGATTCAGACAAAAGGAACATAGAAGAGATTAAGTGGAAGTTACTGTGTGGACGGTCAAGCAAGTGAAGCTAATTGATTCAGAATCAGAATGAAGCTAAGGATATTATAAATGTTTATGATGCAAAGACAAGTTTTGGATTGGTTGGTGAATCATGTGTTATTCATATGGTGTTGCCATCAATGCCAAAGAGGGAGATTGTTGGAAACTACAATTGAAGCAATTATTGTATTGTCATTGATGTCAAACCTTAACTGGTAAGACTATTGGTATCTAAGAAAGTACTATATCTAATGGATTTTTGAGAAGGATTAGGGCAAGGTGATAACAATAGCACCTAAGGAAAGGTTGAGTTATCTTGATACTTCAATGGGTACTGGATTATGTGGCACAATGATAAGATAATGTATTATTTATCTAAGTGAGAAGCAAGACTAAACAAGTAGGCTTAACTGAGAAAAAGTGAAGAAATCTAGTTTAAGCCAAGTGATGTTAGTGTCGACCGAGCTAGTATATGCCGAGTAAATTCAGTGTTGACCGAACATCAGTTTATTGCCGAGGAAGATAGTATTAGCTGAGGAAACAGTTTTAGTGGTGATCGGGCTACGCAGTGATGACCGAGGAGTTGCACACAATATTGACTAAGTGTTAGTAATTTACATTTGAGGAAGAATTCAGATTCCTAGTCGACATAGTTGAATTCTTGGATTATGTAAATCATGTTGACTTTATTTATTGAATGTATGGAAGCATTTAATGCACTACAAACCAATTTATTGTAATTTCATAAAGATATTAGAGATGTTTCTAGAAGGATGGATGAAGAACATAATGTTGGAAGGATTCGATGAATTTGACCTAACCCTGAGATCTACTGAGGAGATTAAGTGACAAAAGTTGGATTGACCTATCAAAGAGGTATTAAGGAAACCTAAGCATGAGGTTGAAAAAGTATGCTGGAGTTGTTATTGTTATTGACTGAATAAGCATAAAAGGCTGAAGGAGAAGGAGTTGTGATTGCTTGAAGGGATTTATGAGAAGATCAGTGATGGAGATGGAAATGGATTTCAGTCAGTAAGCTAGCATATATTTTTAAGAATTGGATTTGTTATTTGCAAAGTGAGTTGTATGTTTTCAGATCAAACACTGTTGTTACTTTCTAACCATTGTATCAGTTTAAATCCTTTAATCAAGTTTGACCTAATATTCATTGTATAAATCCTTGAATCAAGGTTGCATTCTAATGGAATGTACTTAAGTCCTTTAACAAGGCACACTCCTAATAGGGTGGTTGAAATCCTTTAACTGGGTCACACCTAGTAGTGTGTTTGTAAACCTTTGACAGGGTTGGCTTTTCACAGAGCTCACTTTAGAAGAGTGAAAATATCAGTAGCATGTTACAAAGTGGTTTTTTCCCAAATTGGGTTTCCACTATAAATCCTGGTGTCAATACTTGTGTGAATGTTTTGGTTTGAACATTTTTGTGTTTTGTAAGTTAAATACTTTTGGATAGTGGATTGCACTATTTTATGTTTCTGATATACATTCTGTAATGACCAAGTAGTTGTTGGTTGTTAGATCTGAGTTGTTGAAGAGTTTGAAAGTTTATTTTATACATCTGGAACTGAGAACAACTAATTCACCCCCCCTCTATGTTGTTCTAAATCATATTAACACTCATTTGCATGTCACTAATTTCATTTCTAAATATCATGAGGTTACTTGTTAAATTCTTCAAGTTCTCAATTATCTCTTCATTCACTTTCTCAGTAGAAAATTCCCTCTCTATTGTTGTCTTGAAACTATGACCACTGTCACTACTCTTACATAGGGAAACACCATCTTCTTTCAAAAAATCTACCTATAGAGTAGACAAGTTATTCTTTATATCTTCACTATGTTGTTTCCCTTGTCCCAAAGCCCATGTTATTTGACTTTCTAGCTCATCCATTACACCAATCTTCCATTCTAGAGTATCCACCCATGTGCTAGATTAATTGCCATCCTCATTTTTGATTATTTCCTCACTAACCAAAAGGTCGACATGTAAATTTGAAATTTCTCATAGGTCATGGGAAATCATCGATAAATTATTTCTTTTATTTTTTTACACTCTACATATTGTCATTCCATATTTTTATTTTCTTAGCAATTAGGGTGTATGCTCTTATAGACTCTTCAATACAAAACACAACATCAATTATAATTTTACTAGCCCAATTATTCATTTCCATAGTCACAGATTGACACCTTTTCAGTTGTTTCAATTTAGTAGGATCCAACCCCTCAATAGGGGGACTCATACTTTTCTTGGTAGGATCATTACTCATGTCTAACATGAATTGAATAAAAGAGGTTAAAGAGCTTAACTATCTTCCCAACATGAACTTTTTTTCAACCTCCACTTAAGACTTTTTGACAATACATTCACACAAAAAATTGCATGATAGATATCCCCCTCAATAGTGGGTGGACCCATTGTGTGATCAAAAGTGTGACACACTTCTGTGAACCATTACACTTGAGAGAATTCAAGGAAGAGGAAATCTCAAGAAGTGGCTCATAGCTTCCTAGTTGAAGTGAGTTTAATCCTTCTCATGATGCTCATCAGATTGGCATAAAGGATTAGTGAGTTGACTACTCTAAAATGGAAGATTCAAAGTGCAAGAAATGAAGCTAAGAATGAGAGATTAAGCTAAGAATGTATGCAAGAAACTAGTGATCTAGAATGAGAATGCAAGAGCTATTCTATGAAGCAATGCAAGAAATAAACTAAATTATCAATGCGAGATTAGGCTAGAAATGAAGATAAGCTAAGAAATGAGAGAAACTAAGAGCTAAGAATTTAAATTAGCAAGATTATTCTAAGAGTGCAAAAGAACCAGAATGAAAGAATGCAAGATTCACCAAAATCTAAGATGGAACCCTCAAGGGAAGAGCTTCATTTTAAAGGAATTTCCTCAAGAATGAAGGGTGGAGATTAAGAGACAAAAGAATGAGTGGATGAGATGAAGAGGCAAGATGAGATGCAAGAAGATGAAAGGTTAGGTAGAGATGAGTGGTGAGGATTAAGAGGCAAAAGGAAAATGTTAGGTAGAATAAGACAAAATAGCATTTGAAAGCACAAATCCCTTTTAATTACTAATTAATCAAGATTAAGTATGTGCACACATGTGAATGTGTTCTTTTAATAAAAGTGTAGGAACTTTATATTAAAAGAAAGGTTTTAGAAATTAAATAAATATGCAAGCTCTATAAATTAGACCATAGGATAAGCTTGATATAAGATTTTTTATTTAAATATGCAAAGGGGATTTTAAGAGGTACTCTGCATACTAATGCTTAACAAAGAGACAATTTGATCTAAAGGGGGGCTCAAGTTCTACTAGACCAATTTTAGGTGATTACTTTTTCCCCTCTTTGACTAGTGTGTGAACAATCTGGGAACACATTGGGTCAAAGAATGATGATGTCAAGAAAGATAATAGAGATCTAACTCCAAACTTGATTGAACAAAGACTGATAAGCAAGACAAGAGTATCCATCCTGATATAAAGTGATGAGACTAAATATTTGTCCAAGGAGATTGAGATAGCTAATCATCTAAGAGACAATACCAGATTGATATGGGTCTTAATGGACCTGATATTCCCCAAGAGATAAAAAAGATGCATGTTTGAGTGAATTGATATGAAGTGATGAGAACACTCTTTTAGAAAGAAGATGTGGAGAATCTCAACTTGATATGAAGCAATGAAGCTAAGACACCTCAAGCCATGATGTTTAGTCCTCATTGAATTGATCTATTTAAGATTTGGTTCAATTACTAGATTTACAGATTAAGAGATTTGATGAAATTTTTTTTTTCCATATTTTCATGCCCCCTTTGGGATCAAAATAGAAATGAGGTGCAAGGGGCGAAGATCAGCTTCAGAAGTCTAAGAAATGAAAGAAAAAGTGAGAAAGAAGTGATAGCGTCAACAATCAACTATGTTCGAAGATTTGAAAATTTGATTTCGATCTCAAAAAATAGGATCAAAGATAAGGATTTGGAGTTGAAAACTTCGGCAAAGAGAGATGAAGGGTGAAAAGAAAGCATATATCAAGGGAAACCATAAATGCAATGCTAAATGTATCCCTAGAATGAAATGTAGCCTAAGACATGAGAGTAGTCAAGTCACTGATCCAGTATCCATTAGTTTTCATCATTTGAGCATTTGGGACATCGAAGGTCAATACAACCTTCACCGGTGTGAGAGAAACTTTAAAAATATGAATACAACCTTATCAGATAAGATGTAGGAAACACATGTAAGCATCAAGGCACAAGAGCTGAGATGATCTGAACATGGTTGCCAAGTTAATGTTGTAAGATAACACCTGTGTTAAAGAACAAGATGCCAAGATAACCAAGAGTATCATTGTACGTGCTACACACAAGAAATAGACAAGGAGATAATTCAAACCTCGCCTAAGTGTCCAAATAAAGAGGGTCAAGGTATGTGAGGCATTCCAATTGTGATGAAGGCTCTTATCACAGACACCTAGTTTATTAGACAACTTAGGATCATTAAAATCACACCACAAGAAGAAATCAAAGAAAGAGATGTTATGCCCCCAGTCGTGAATCTCTAGTCAAGTTGATATCATCGAGAAACCTTAGAAGACATAGAAAGTGAATGTCAATGATAAAAAACAACACTCAAGAAAATAGTTCAACATATCTCAGTCATTTTTCAATTTTCTAGGATGTAGGTTGTGTTTGGTGTTAAGAAAACACCTTTATGCTAGTGTCAAAGGGAAAGTGTGCAGTGAAAGATAGTCCAAGATCTGATATATATTAAAAAACACAACAAAGGCCAGATTGGTAGTGTTAAGAAACACTGAAGGATTGAGATGTTGAGAAACACCAAGGATCGAGGTGTTGAGAAACATCAAGTAGTGTGTTAGCGATAGAGTGTCCACCAAGAAGGACTGATAAATTGACTCAAGGTAAGCTCAAGAGGTCGACCAAGTGATAAATAATTGATAGCTCATATAGGAGTATGATTTCCCCTAGATGAAAGACAAGGACAGAGGACAAGACCAAGACCAGTTCTAGCCCAAGACGACATAAGGAAACAAAAAGAGAGATGGATGAAGAAGATAAGAGCTCAGCCACACATTGATAGATGGAGTGTTGATTATAAGTAGCACCTATTTTCTAGGTTTTCACCACTTGGAGATTATTTCTATTTTTACTACCAACTTGCGTTTGTTTCCAGGTTTTCACCAAGGCACGATTTTTTATTTTTTATTTTTTGTTCTTTTTATTTTTCTACTTTTTTTGTGTTTTTTTTATATTTGATTTTTTTGAGGATACATCAAGGTGCCCGTGGCTAGGTTTTCACCAAGATGATCATTTTTTAAGGACCTTTTATGATTTTAGGACTTTTTCAGGACTTTATATGCTTTTTAGAGATTTTTTCATGATCATAGATTGTTGTATAGGAGCAAAGTATCTAGTAGTTGAGTCATTGTAGATGACGAGCGTTGAGAGCTCTTTGTGAACACCAATTGTAGAAGTGACCAGTTGAGAAGCTTAAGAACCAGATGTAGTAGTAGTGATAGAAGAATCCAGCCAATAATGTCTAACTGTCAAGAGTTTTGTAGCCAAGGAAGGATCATTTGAGTGAGATCCACAAATACACTCATGGACCCCACTTAGTGCTTTGTCATATTTATCATGTTCTAAATGTCTAAGGAGAGTGCCATTGAGACTTCTCTTAACCAAGTCATTAAGGATGAGTAGATACCAACATGCACTTTTGGGAAGGTGATGATTGAGTTGAGAGTGTGAAGTATGAGAGGTAATGATGGTGAAGTGGAGTGAGCCATAAGAAGGATATGTAAGCTTGAATGACAACTTTGATTTTGCTTTAATATCCAAGTCTTTTAACTTGGGAATCCACATAGCTTTTGATTTTTTTTTGCTTTGAGATGCTTTTGATAATTCTTTGCTGATGTATTTAGGAATCCATATTTTCTTTGATTTACTTATTTTCTTTTTAGAGAACCCTTGTGGTCTCTTGAATATTGATTTTTTCTTTGTAGTCACATGTCAATTAGATAAGACATGATGACTTTTAGATGTAAGTGGATTTTGATTCTTATGTTACATATCCAAGTTACTTCTAGAAGACTCAGGAATTATGGATGAATGAGGTTGATATGACTATTTTAGATGGAGATATGGATGGATAGTAGACCAACCACTTAGCTCAAGAAAAATGGGGGAAAGAGGTTCAACAGGTTCAAGTGTAAAGACACCGGTATCATCCTCATCATTCATGAATGAATCAGATAGATCAAGAAAAGTATCCTCCATAGAACTTTGTTGATAGCAAGTCAACCTAGAAGAGTCCGAGGAGTTTAGAGGAGTATTATGTGAGTCTAACCAAGATGGTTGATTATGAGCACTAGGTCCCTATTTAGGTGGTAGAAGTGCACGAATAGGAACCAAATCAATTCTAGATCTTCCTATGTTCTATGAAGCTGTGACATGATGGGATCTTATATACTCATGATTTGATTGAGTAGCTAGAGCATTGCTTTGAGTAGATGGCCTAGGAGCCATAGGAATGATTTCTACAGAAGGGTGGAAAGGATCTTCATCATCAGCTTGATCTTGAGAATTAGAGATTTCTCCTATTTTAAAGTTTGTAGCAGGAGCATATATGTGTATAACATCAACCAGTATTTCCATAGTAGCATCTAATAAGGAGTCTCACTCATATTCATTTGACTATGTTTCATTATTGTGATATTGTCTGATGCAATCAACTAGAGACATAGTAGGGGGTAAATTTTCTTCATCACTATCATTTTTCACAAGAAGTGTATTTTTGGCAGCAAGAGCTTGCTTAGTAGCAAGAGCCGCAGAGTATTCTAAAATAGGTATACCCCAAGGCATATCCAAGATATGGGAGACATCAACTAGTTGCCCCCAATCAGGATGTGTGTGATTAGAGTCAGCAATATGTTCAGAAGTAGCAATAGTAGTAGTATTAGTTTGTTCAGTAGAGTGGATAAGATCCTCTTGGTTGCAATATGTTCAGAAGTAGCAATAGTAGTAGAATTAGTTTGTTTAGTAGAGTGGATAAGATCCTCTTGGTTAGGACTAGGGTCATGTTCTTAAGGATCTTGAGAAGGTAGATAAGCCTCTCCCTGATAGTTTGGATTAGAACTTTGAATATGCAAGAGCCTTTCATATGTCATAGACTAGATTTCTACTTTTTCTTCATCATCTAAATCCTCATATGCATTAGTGTTGGTGCTAGGTTTGTTAAGCCTATGTCCATGATAGACAACACTAGTTTTATCCTTAGGATTTCTAAATTCAGCATGTAAAGGTTCAAGAAGACCTTTTCCTTTTCCAGGATGACTTTTTCATCATGTCCCATTTTCTGCAGAAGTTGATAGCCCATACCATACTTATCAGGTGAGATGTCAATATGTTTGTCTTTTTGCTCGGGTTCTTTTCTCTTGTAGAGTAAGGTAGCACTTTCATCCCTTTCCAACTCTAGGGGAATTGTAGCCTTAATTATTCCAGTACATTTGTGAATAACATGGGTTGTAATTGATGGAGATGATTTTCCTGAGATTTTGTAGAGAGTGGAAAAGTGTCAACTTGATAGGTTCTCGTACCAGTAGGTCTGACAAGTAATCTTTTTTCATGATCTAATAAATGTTCATTTTTATGATTTTTTAGGAGGTGATCCTTCTTTTTTATGAGGAACCATTAAATCTGATTGCTTAGGATTGTTATAGGCACATGTAGAATCTGCATGAATGGTAATCTCAATTTTGTCCTGAGGGAATTTTATGCAGTGATGATATATGGAAGACACTGCATGCATGGCATGGATCCAAGGATGAACCAAAAGTATATTGTATGCCAAAGGAATATCCAGGACTTAATAGATGATTTCTTGCTGAACAAGACCTACCCAAATAGGCAAGACTACCAGGCCTTTAGAAGAATGTTGCTCTTCATCATATGATTTGATTGTTATTTTGCATCTGGGGTCAACATCATGCTCTAAGAAACCAAGACCTTTAATTAGTTTAAAAGTATAGATGTTCAAACCCGTGCCTACATTTATCAAAATAACTTAACTCAAAATTGATGGATGGTGACTTCAATATAGAGAGGTTGATTATGAGGATGATTGACAGATGTGTCATCATTTTTAGAGAAAGTGAGATAAGGAGGTAAAGCAAGGTGACCAACCATGGACTGGAACTTATCGCCGTCTAGGTCTTTAGGAACGTTTTTTGCAAGAAGGGCTTGATCAAGAATCTCCCTATGAGAAGGAGAGAATTGTGGAAGCTCAAGTATAGAGATCTGAGATGAAGTATGTTGAAGTTGGTTGACCAAATTAAGATCTAACAACTGATAGGGTAGCTGGTTGAGTTGTTGAGGTTGATATCTGCTTAGGAGCAGAGGAGGAAGATGAATCTTCTCCTCAAGGAGATATTTTCACACATTAGACAATTCATCTTTAGATTTTCCTTTAGCCTAATCAGAAGATTTAAGCATGTTGATCACATTTTGGTTGTTAAAATAGGTGTATTCAACCTTGTTATCCTTTGCCTTGAAAGATTCCCCTTTTTCAAATTTAGGAAAAGGCTCCTTGAAAGCCTTGTGAACATGATTAGCTTGTGGGGAATCAACCACAATAGTCCCATTATCGATTAGATCCTGGATGAGATTTTTGAGTTTCATACATTCATTAGTTTTATGGCCTTTTTTGTGATGATAATCACAATAGTGGTTGTTGTTCCACCATTTAGGCTTGATCTCAGGATCATAGGGCCTTAAATTGTTAGGCAAAGTAATAATATGATTAGCTAAAAGTGTCTTCAGAGTATTTTCAAGTGATTCTCCAAGAGGAGTAAAGTTTCTCTTAGGCTTAGAAGCCCAAGGCTTATCATTTTTAGCTTTCACAATAGTAGAAAGATTGAAAGATTTCTCTTTAACAATGGTAGACTGTGAAGTTTTAGCCATGATTCCCTCATTGAAAACATCCTTAGTCTTGTTCCAAAACTTATTCCTATCCTTGTTATGCTGGTTCTTGGAAGAGGATTTAGTTTGAAGAGTGATATCACCTTTACGAACAAGGACATCCTCTATGTGAATAGATAGTTCAACTAGTTTATCGAATGAAGTATGAGTTTGCATCTATAATGCATAGTTCATTTCAGGAACTAGAGAATTGATGAATATGTCGATATTTTCAATCTCAAGAATTTGTTGAGGATAGCGTGAGTATAGATTTCTCCATTGTTGAAAGAAAACTACAAAAGAATCACCTTGACATTGTTTGATGTTACAAAGATCGACCATAGTGATAGCATGTTGGATGTTGTAGGAGTATTGCTGAATAAATACTTGCACTAGCTGGTCAAAAGACTTGAGAGGAGGAGATAGTTTAGTGAACCTCTCCATAGCTTGACCACTAATACTCCTAAGAAATAGTCTAATGATATAGGTGGGTTCATGCAATAACTCCATGCTGAGTGCACACAACTCCCTAATGTGATCATGAGGGTCTCTGCTACCATCATAATTTTCATATTTAGGAAACTAAACCTTTCAAGGAAAATGTGGCATGTGTAGATCCTTGTCAAAACAAAATGAGCAAATAGCCTCAAGGGAAAAAGATGTTCTTGGTTGTTCTTTCTCTTTTTCTAAGCGTTGCATATGTTTCATCATGTCTTCCATCTATCTCCTCATGATTTCTATTTCAGATGGTTCTTCCTTTTTTATTAGATTGTCAACGTCAAAGTTGTGTGGTAGCTTAACTCCTTGTGAGGCTAGATGCAAGAAGTATTGATCTTTGTTTTGATTTAATGACAACTTCATGAGTGTTTGTAAGCATTCATCTTGTTGAAACTATAAGATGTCTTCCTTAGTTATTTCATTGTCTGAATCACCACCTTGTGAGAAATGTGATCCATGTCTAGTGTGTTGAGAGCCATGTTGTGAGCCGTGTATAGAGTTGGGAGGCTCTTGGTTGTTTTTTTCAAAGTTATTGTCACCCAATTCTTTTAGGAATTCCTCAATCCTCTTGTTTTTTTCATCCATGATTGGAGTGTAAGAAAAACTATGTGCCAATCTAGGAGAGGAGAGAGTATATTCACTAGAGATGTTAGCAAAAGGTTTGAAACCCCAAGGTATAGGAACTTCTTTAGTTGAGCTGTCAAAGATAGCTTCGGGTTGCTTTCCTTGATGGATCTGAGATCTAGTTGTGACCAACATGAAATAAGATTGTCAAAATCTAAATAAGATGACTTGATGTTCAAGATAGGTATGGAAAAATGTTCACTTATCCAAAGTGTAAGAGTGTAAGAGATATAGAGTAAAGATAACTTGCCACAAATTGTCCAAGCTACAGGGAGATCCCTATGTATGACACTTGTGAACAAGTAAGAGGTTGGATAGAGCATCAAAGAGAGTTGATCAAAGAGATGGTGGATAAGTTTTCATTCTACTAGCCAAGTATGTAGTTAAGAGACCAAAGTATTCTTTTCTAGCTAGAGGCAATTCCTAATATGTTGGAATGTACCAAATAACAAGATAAGCTAAGGATAGAAATGGAAAAGCAATATTGACAATTTTTAAGCGTATTCCATGAGTTTAGTTTAAAGAGTTACAAGTGTGATTGACAATATTGGAGTATTTCCTAGACAAGGTTCATTTTGAAACCATATAGTAAACAAGAAATAGTCTTAAGATGATCCAATAAGGGACAAAGCAACCTTGTAGATACAAGCATATGTGAGGTCTTGCAAGGCATAACATTGTTTGAGTAGATCAAGTCTATGTTCAACAAATGTTTTCACAATTCTTAGCACAAGAAGAAACATCAAGAAATCTACCTAAGGTCAAGTGAGAAGTGTTCCTACCTTTTTTTACAACTTGGTACCCTTTCGCCTCATACAAATTGATGTTGGCTTTGTCATGAATTTGCATCAAAGGGAGTACATATGGTGAGTGTCTTGGGGTGATTTGGGTAAAGTCCACTTAGATCAATCCTTGCACAAAGGAAGTCAGATGACCAAAATTAAGGATAGCCTCTAAGTCCTAAGGTGTTTAGTAAAGGTCTATGTTCATGGCCACCCCTTGTAGTTCTGCAACTAGAATTAAGGCCTATATCCCTAGAAGCACCCAATATGAATAGTCTCACAAGTAATATTTAGACCTCTCAGCCCTATAAAAAAATGAATTTATTCCCCTTGTAATCTTGTAAACAAGTTTTGGAACAAGAAGGCCCTACAAGTGCCCAATCAAGTGTAGTCTTGCTTAGCAAGATTTAGGCAACTAGGCCCTACACATGAAGAAGCATTAGAAATAGAAAGTAGCCAAGTCTTCTCTCTCTTTGGATTGAAAGAATCTTTTGATTATAGTGGGGTGGAGTAGCTAGATTTTCTTGTTCCCCTGGGTTGTTCCCAAAAGATTCCTCTCTTGGCAGGCCCTCTAAAGGTAAATGCAAGAAAAGAAATAGATAGCTAGTGGAGGTTTAGATTTCTGATTTTCCAAAAGGAAAAGAGCATAGTATCCTACTCCATAGTGTCTCCCAAGCACATCAAGCACATGTTCATTTATCCAAGACCAATTTCAAGTGATTAACTAAGTAGGTCTAGATTTTTGATTTTCCAAGAGGAAAAGAGCATACTATCCTACTAGTCAACCAATCATAAAACAATAAGCCTTCTAATTAAGCTAGGTGTCTAGAAATAAAATGTAAGAAAACACAAAGTTAATTTGTATTTCCAAGTCAACCTACAAGACAAAAGCATTAGTAGTTTCAAGATTGAGTCTTTGACAAGCGTCCTACATCACTAAAAATGAGTAGGCATGGAGATATTGAGCTCTTTTGATAGGCAAGCTCTACAAAACCACAAGTTAGGGCATGGAAAGTATGAAAATTGAATCAATAACCCTGCAAGATCACCTATTAGTCACTATTATAAGACCAAAAAATGCAAGAAAAACCAAGCAACCTCAACTAAAACTCGGACTGTGGCAAAAATAAAATTTGGGCGACAGTTAATCAATTTGTCATAAAATTGTATGATAGACCTTATAGAAGCAGAGTGATATTTAAGACTAGTACGATATACCTTATAAGGGTAGAATGATATTTCATTGTAAGACAAGATGATATTTCATAGAAATACAAAACAATATTTTAGAAAATGCAGACTTTCACTTGGTAGTATAACGAAATGTCACCTGGGTATAGTAAGAAACGTCGTACGACTTTGTAGCCTACAAAAACAAAGTGATGAACTTGCGACAATAAAGAACCAAAAGTGAAAGAAATGGAGCCAAAAACAAATGTCAAGCCCCACGATGGGCACCAAATATGTGTGATGAAAAGTATGACATACTTCTATGAACCATTACAATTGAGAGAATTGATGGAAGATGAAATCTCAAGAAGCGGCTCATAGCTTCCTAGTTAAAGTGAGTTTAATCCTTCTCATGATGCTCATTAGATTGGAATAGAGAATTAGTGACTTGACTAATCCAAAATGGAAGATTCAAAGTGCAAGAATGAAGCTAAGAATGAGAGATTAAGCTAAGAATATATGCAAGCAACTAGTAATCTAGAATGAGAATGCAAGAGCTATTCTATGAAGAAATGCAAGAAAGAAACTAGATTATCAATGCAAGATTAAGCTAGAAATAAAGCTAAGCTAGAAATAAAGCTAAGCTAAGAAATGAGAGAAACTAAGAGCTAAGAATTCAAATTAGCAAGATTATTATAAGAGTGTAAGAAAACTAGAATGCAAGAATGCAAGATTCACCAAAAGCTAAGATGGAACCCTTGAGCAAGGGAAGAGCTTCCTTTTAAAGGAATTTCCTCAAGAATGAAGGGTGGAGATTAAGAGGAAAAATAATGAGTGGATGAGATGAAGAGGCAAGAGGAGATGCAAGGAGATGCAAGGTTAGGTAGATATGACTGGTGAGGATTAAGAGGCAAAAGGGAAATGTTAGGTAGAATAAGAAAAAGTAGCATTTAAAAGCACAAATCCATTTTAATTTCTAATTAATCAAGATTAAGTATGTGCACACATGCGAATATGTTCTTTTAATAAAAGTGTAGGAACTTTATATTAAAAGAAAGGTTTTAGCAATTAAATAAATATGCAAGCTCTAGAAATTAGACCACAGTATAAGCTTGATATAATATTTTTTATTTAATTATGCAAAGGGGATTTTAAGAGTTACTCTGCATAATGATGCTTAGCAAAGAGACAATTTGATAAAAAGGGGGGCTCAAGTTCTACTAGACCGATTTTAGGTGATTACACCCATATCTAACCTGCTTAAGAAAAAGTCTAGATCTGTGACTTTTCTTTCATCCCTGTCTCCAATAGGATCACCAATTCCCAAGAATTCCTACCCAAAGATTGGGTCAAAAAATATTCTAGACATTTTCCTAGCCTTCTTCAGTTTAGGGGTATCTTGCAACAGATTAAGCATTGTATCCACCTCTATATGCAACATTGAGGTGTGTCTCTTTTTCTTCTTTACAATGGTTTTAGGCCATAGAGGGGAAGTAACAATGGAAAAAATTTGGAGGTTACTACATCAGTACACGGTGCAACTCTCGAAACATAAGGCACAAAATCAATCAGGATGGATAAATCTGAGCTATCAAAGAATGTGTTCAAAATATTATCTCGACCAATTTGTTGGAATATTATACAATCATTTTCTTGCACAGAACCCCCAAGAGGGGACAAATTATAGCGGGTGTCAGAAACATGAACAAAGTTCCCTTGTCTTCTTTTCCTTCTAATCATGTAGGAGCTTATGTGTCTTCACTACACTTTTTTCAATACGAGGATCTACTATTTCCATTAAGAAATGATTATTATCTTTAATTTCTACAAACCAAACATTTCTTTTAAGTTTCTTGATCTTCGCTCCATGTGGTGATTGCAATAGATGGGCTATGGTATCTTTAGATGATTGTCTAAGTGTTTCTAAACTTTCTCTTCTTAGACAATGATATTTGTCCTCCATCTTCGGAGGCTTATTTTATTTTTTATCCTTCTTCACTTTCTAGCTTAATTATACTCTTCCTAGATTAGGCAATGAGTCATCTCTGCATGTTTGCTCCAACTTTGCATCCTTTTCAGGAGGTTCCCCATCTTCACCTCCCGGATTTATTGAACTCGGCTCCTACAAAGTAATGCCTACAACAAATAGGTTAGATTTTACAGGGACCTCTATGTTCTAAGGGTTTAATTTTTTTGAAGATGGACACTTCTTACCATTGCCTTTCTTCTTCATCACCCAATTTTCAATTCTACTAATTACGAACTTTTTCTCCTATCTATATTATCTTCTTCTAGTACACTCAATCAATCATATCTAGTACTTTTACTTCTACTTATACATTATATACATGATTGACTATATCACACTCATTGTATGTGATACCATTTACATCAATTAGGTAGTAATTGTAATGCCCCGCTAGGGAACCTAAGAGAATTTAACCTAAAACATGTTGCTATGTTTATATAATATTTTTTTCTTAAGTGTTTACAAACAATAATGATAACAATGTGGAAGCAATACAACATAAGATACAAACAAGTACATAAGTACAACTCAATTTCAGTTAACAATTCTCAAGGGTCCCATGACGTAGAATTACATATTACTAATTAATATTTTAGATTAAACATAATTATAATTATCTCATATAAAATGAATAACAAGTACATCCAATACCATAAGGTATAAATACAATGAAACAACATCCTTTGGACAAGTCAGAGGTTATGTCATAATAGCCAAATACAAAGTATAGTACAATATCTGAAAGGAATCACCTTTGAAGCACTGATACAAGGTACAAATATAAACACCATAAGATAGATATGAGCAAGCTTCCAATGAAGATCAATAAGAAGGTAACAACAACAAGCATCCTCCAACACCACTATAGGAATTTCAGAATCTCAAATGGTAAAAGAAACACTACCACCCAACCTTGTGGAACCAAAGGTCCACTCCCACCATGCTGAGGAGATAACCACAAAACCCACTTGGATAACAAAACCAATCAAAACAACTAAGAAATGGATCCTAAAGGCTTTCTATCTCAAAAAGGGTACCATCAACTAATGATAAAAATATATATAAATATTAAAATTTCAACACATGCCAAAACACTAAATACCAGAATATCAAACAAATACAAATCATGCAAAACCAAAAATAGACCACAAGTAATACTATAATACTAAGAAACACCATAAGAGGGAAAATACAGAAAAATATGAAGGAGGACTTAGGCTACACACTATGGGAGTGGCATCACATGGTCATCTACTTGAGTTTCCATGGACTGGTCACTAGACCTCAGACCCTCAATCATTGAGTTACCCTAGACTAGCCACTTTGTGCCCCAGACCCTCAATACAACCCACACAAAACTAGAATACCCTCTCATGAAAATGAGGAATTCTAATCATACCTACTCTCTAGGTATCATCCCATTCCCACCCTTAGCCTATACAAGCACTCAAGGCATGACCGATGCATTATCTCTAATTATATTTTTAATGAACTCTCCAAATTTTAATTACTATGTTTATCGTTTATTAACAAAAAATACGATAGGCTACCCTGATATTGACCACTTTGGATCCCGAACCCCTATTGTAAGCCACTCCCCTAAGATGCACCTATTTAACCTCCCCTAGACTCACAAGTCATAAATAACCACATAGGTTTCATAAAAGTATAATGATCAAGTTTCAACCACAAAAGATATTAGGGACACACACTGGTCCCAATGCTATTATATTTTTTAAAAACAAACATTAATATAAAAATAATAATATATAAATTACTAAATATAAATTAAATAAACTAATTAAAAAATATAACTTATATTAAATAACCTAAATTAAATACTAGATAAATCTAAATTTAAATAAAATGAAATTTAATATATATATATATATATATATATATATTATATATATATATATATATATATATATATATATATATATATATATACGCACCAATACATATGGGGGGAGGGGGGTCACGACCCCACCCCCTACCTGTCACAAGTGACAACCTTGACTTTTGTGGGAAACCAAGCTTTCGTGCGGCAACCCTTGAGCTATCGGGGGGGGGGGGGGGGGGGGCTGGGGATGAGAACCCTGCCCCTTCAATAATTTTTGTTATATGTATTTAAATTATTTTTTTAAAAAAAATTTTAAATTTTTTTTGTTTTAAATTCAAATGTTTATTTTATTTTTATCAGTAATTTTCTAAAACAAAAACATCAAGCCCTTTTTTTTTCTTTAAAATGAATTCGATAAAAAAAACCCCTTATATATATATTCTCCAATTGATTTTCTTTTAATGGGATCTAGGGTTTTCTGATAAACTAATTTTCACATATACATCTATCTAAATGCATTATTTTTTATCAAATAAATTTTCATGTAACTTATTGAGACAAATTATCTGTCCTTTCTAGCTAAATACCCTAACTGGGAAAAAACTCACACATATTCCTAAAACCTCTTCCTAGGTTTTCAAACATCCCAACAAAATACTATATCTAATTTGACATCAAACTAATCCAAAATTTCTCAAAAATAAACTTGATTAAAATAAAAAGAACCATTTTTTCCATTCATTCACTCAAACAATTTTAGAAAAAAGAAAACAATCTTTTCAAAGGAAGGATTGTACAAAATAGAAAGTTTCAAACCCTACCTCAAACAACTCCTTGGAATTTGAAGACAAGAAGAATCCAATTCAACCTTCCAAAATAAATCCAAGCTTTCAATAATCTTCCAAATTCACCCAAGAGAGCTCCTCCAAAACCCGATAGACATTCTAACAATAATACCCAGAAACCTCTCATAAAGAAGACCTATTCCTCCTAAGGTTTCTAAAACATGCAATCCCTAAAAATCAGAATTCAACTCTCCACCTAATTTTTATCAACTCACTTTGCATGATTAATTATAATTTATTAATACAATATACACTTTTTCCAATTACAATTCCTAACTCAACTTAACTTTAAATTCTAATTCAATTGTATTAAACTAAATGTGCAACTTAAATTGCATATTAATATTTAATTAATCAATCAATATTTTAGTACATTAATACTATGCAATTAAAAATTAAAAATTAAATAAATCAATTATGCATTTAATTTCATATTTAGATTTAATAATAATTAAATTCTTTTATTTCAAATTAGACTTTTATTAAACAAAGGTATTTAATTAAGTCTTAATAATTAAATATCCTTATATTTAATATTTCCATATTCATAAAATATAATTATTCTAATCTCATAATAATTTTAATTTAATTATTTTAAATCAAATAATCCACACAACCAACTTACTTGACCCACATCACACAAAAATCAACTAACTCAAATAATAAACAAACACCAAGGAAGGGCTCACAAACTCATGTCACCTTGACGAATTCAGATGGGTAGAAAATATACTTGTCCATTATTTAAGACAATCAATGGTTTGGGTTGGGATTTGGATATGTATGTTATCTCCCCTCTCTTACCATTGAGATATTGCGATAGGGCACACTCATCCTGACAATTTAGGGAAGTTGATGTCCGGTCCCTGTAAACTTGCATAAAAGATGAGCATGTACATACATGTAAAAATATAAACAAGCAATGGCAGGGATCGGTCGATTGTGTGGATCTCGCAAGAAAGTAACTATGACTCTATCCCTAAACCACATCAGACATGTCAAACACAAATATAAAACATACACGCCAACCATACACATGCAAGTATGAGGTCAGTAAAACCACAAGCATCAACGATATCCTAACATATAAATCATCATCATGAAATAACCATAACATATATATATATATCATTATGATATACATGTATATGTATATATATACATATAGTATATATATAATATATGTAATATACATATATGATTATAGTACATACATATATGTATATATTCATTAAGTATATGTACATATACATATATGTATATACAAT